>AYEL01087501.1:0-77113 GCA_000484575.1 Olivierus martensii | reverse complement strand
AATATTATTTTAGTTACTTTTTAATCTATTTTAATTAAATCATGGATGAGTTAAATATAATAAGCATTTATGGATTACTAGCAAATGGATTAAAATATTAATTTATAATAATGAAAAATAAATATATTTTTCACTCAAAACTGAATCCTAGGTAAGATTCTGGATCGATTGTCGAATTTTCGCGTCGTGTTGTATCGGGCAACATGGCTTCACCTATTTGATTACAGTATATAGATGCAGATTGGAGTGGGCGGTGCGACGCGCTCGATTGCTTCGGGATAAGATAAAATTTTACCTGGTATTGTAGTAAATGAATTATTGCAAAATTTCCTTCCTGATCTTCAGGAAACGTTCAATAACCTATATTACTTCATTGGTTTTGCTTATTACTTCAATTTCTTCAGCCAAAAAAAAGTTGATTTTTTTTGACCCATGTATAAGCCAACCCCCCACTTCAGAAAATTTTTTTGAGAAAAAACCTCTGCTTATACACAAGTATATTCGGTAATTAAAAGTTACATAATACTTCGTTTTTTATCGATAATTTTTAAAATTATTGTTCGATTTTCTTCATTCATACCTCATTTTATTCAGAAGCCACTATCCGAAAATACCAAATATTTCGTTGGATGGCTAAGATTTCATGTATAAAAATAGTGTTTTCTCCGATCTCATATAATGAATGAAAAATTGTGAAAGAAATAAAATTTGAAAATATTTGTTGCATCGTAGAATCACAATAAAAAACGTAATAAATTATTGAAAATTTAAAAAAAATTCAATGAAAATTAAGCGAGATATCGGAATTCACATTTTTTTGTTTTTTTTTTTTTGCATATTGATTAGGCTTAATTAGAAAAATTTGATGGCACCGAACAGGTTAAACCAAAAGTGACAATAGTATTGTACTCTTTATCCTTTGCAGGTTAGTCCATATAATGCATAAAAACCCTCTTAAATAAAGTTTTAGCCTGTTGAGGTTTGCAATATTCAATTTCTGCCTTAGGCTGGTGACAAGCAATTAATGGTAACTAATCCTAATTTATAAGCAAAAACTTTATGGTATCTCGCTTAATTTTCATTGAAAAATTTTAAGACGTTTGTTTTTTGTTTTTTTTGTTCTGATTCTGACAGTGTAAAAAATTTTTTGTTTTTTATTTTTTTCCACTTTTTGTTCATATATGGTATCGATGATAACATGATCTTTTTTATATGAAAGCTATCCAGCAAAAGTATCGACAATTTTGGATTATGGTTAGTACTATCAATAAAACAAGTCATGAATGAAGAAAATCAGTCCATATTTAAAAAATAATAAAGTACTGTATTATGCAGATTTTTGAATAATAATAATTAATGAAATACTTTTAAATTAATTATATAACATTAACATAAATTTGTTAAAATATTGTCAATTTTATTAATAATTTATATTTATAGATATGTTTTCATTCATTTCAATAATCTTTATTTTAATTTTTTATAAATTTTTGAAATTAGATCAAAAAAACCCAACATATATGAAAATAATCTTCTTTCATACATAAACAGCTATTATAATAATTTTGTTTTAATCTAATTGACCTCAAGATGCTTCATTACTGCACTGCATCCGCTACCACTTGCCGCAGCATAAAATACGCTTGGCTGGAATTTCTCAGGAAATGACTGTCTGTCATAAAATGATAAAATGCCATACTCTTTTAAATATCCTCAGAGTGTTTACTTTTGTATTTTCTAATTTTTTTGTATAGATCAGTAAAAATAAAACAAAAAATAATTGAATAAGAAATATTATTATTTATTTTAACATAATTAATCAATATTTTCTAAAATATATCCAAATTCACTTTAAATGTACAAATAAGATAGAATGGTTTTCCATTCTATCTTGTTTTGATATAAAGATTAATATTTGCACTGATATGGTTTAATTAAAACCGAAAGTACTTTGCAATAAATAATTATTTTTCACTTTAACGGAGAGCTTTTAACTGTGTATTATCAATATTTTCATATAATCTACAATATTTTATAATTTTTCAGAATTTTATAGCTCATCATAGGAAAAATTCATTTTTCACTAAAAATTTGAAAAAAAAAAAAATTTATTTCATACCAAAACTAGAATTATTTTCATATACAGTGGACTCTCAATTTTATGAACTCATACAGATCTCCAAAAAAGTTTGTAAAATTGAAAATTCATAAATGGGAATGGCGTTAATAAACATTAGGGACTTTTGGGACCAATTAAATAGTTCGTAAAAACGTGTAATTCATAAATTGGAGGTTCGTAAAAATGCAACTCCGCTATAATAGTCTAATTAATTGAAAAAAATGACAAAAAATCTAAATTACATTATTTTTTTTTTTTTTTAATATTTAGATCTATATAGACAAAAAAATCCATTCAAAACAACTTACATAAAAGTGTAATTAAAAAAAATTTTGGCAACTAAAAAATTTAGAAATCACTATTGGATATGCATATTTTCATCCAATAAGCAAAAAAAAAAATCTACAATATCTGTATTAAATAAATCAGAATTGATTTTTTTTAACCTTGTATTTACTATTTTTCCATTCCAGCTTCATGATGAGTAGACACAGCAACAGTTGGCAGATGCCAATTACATACTGTGTCTACACATTAACAAATCTTAATTGATTAAATTCCAACTTTTTATAAGGAATTGGGCCATGAGACCATGCCAATATCATAACAAGTGTGAAAGAGGGCTTATATAAATAGAAGCCCTATATTTAGCGCTAGAGGGGTCTATGCATATATTTAGAAGATGAACAAAGATTGCACTAGACTGATTAAGGGTGAGAGAAAGGGAAGAGATTCATCTGAAAGAGAATGTATTAATTGCTGTGCAGAGTGAGGGTTTTCTTAAATGATATAAACATCATATATAATTGAAACATATTAAATATCATTTGCGGATGCATAAATGATATAAACATCATTAATGCATCTGCAAAAGACTCAGTAAAACTGAAGAAGATATTTGCACATAAGTTTCAACATGCCTTAAGACAAACTCTGCAATGACCATGGAGAAGGGGCTGCCTATAAATACACCTTCTGGTTTGGTGGTAGAATTTCCTGGAAGTTTACCACCAAACCAGAGGTTTGATAATTTCAAACTACAGTGTGTCTCAAAAGTCTCCATATGTATGAAAAATGATCAATTTGAGTAAAATGTACCTTTATTTACAAAACATTCTCTACACGATTGCCATATCTTTGTAAACATACATGAAGTTATCCGTGATATTCTCTAGTATAATATATAACTATGGTTATAGTTGCCCTAGGATATGACAACTTTTAGGACACTGTTGAATAATGCTTCATTTTATCACCTGTTTTATTACTTCATAAAATTTATTCTAAATAGAATATTTTATTTTTATAGGTTGCTAATTACATTGGTGAAACATGTCGATATTTGTTAGCACAACCAGAAAAGCCTGCTGAAAAACAGCATAAAATAAGACTAATGTTTGGAAATGGACTTAGACCACAAATATGGGAACAGTTCAAAAATCGTTTTGGAATTAAAGAAATTGGTGAATTTTATGGTTCAACAGAAGGAAATTCTAATATACGTAAGAAAATAAATTTTTATATATTATGTTTATAATATTTCTAACTTTATAGAAACTATGAAAATATAGAAAATGAAATGTATTTTTTAATGATCAATGTTTTCTTATGTTTTTACATTTTTACACAACATAAATTATGTAATAATTTAATATTCTAGTTGGTTTACTTTAAAGTATCATTGCTCTGGCTGGATAAGCTTATTACTTCTGAAACTTTTACTCACAAGTCAGTATAGTAACTGCCATTTCCTGCTATTAAGTGAATTTTTGTAATATATTTTCATAATTATTTAACATTTTGATATTGGATATAGGAAAATTTGGAGATTTTATTTGACCAAGAACACAAGTTTAAATTTTTTTTTTCCATTTTTCTATGAAATCCATAAAAAACTTCATCTTAAATTCATTAAGAATCACTTCCTGTTGACAATAAATTGACCACCATATTTAGAAACAAACATTATTTGAGTGATTTAAAAATTTTTTGAAAAATAGGTTGAAATTGATGAATAATAGAATAAAAATTTTTTAAAATTTTTCTTGTCCAAAATCCAAATTAATATTTATTATTATTAAAGCATAAATAAAAATATAAATAGTTCCTATCTTTATGACTAATTTGTTCCAGGACAAGTTTGTTACATAATAATTCATAAGCCAAGAATCAATTCTCATAGACATAATGTTAAAATCTGAAGTTCTGTTCTTGACAAGGAAATTAGACCATAATAAAATTAAGTGAAAGTCGAGAAAATCAATAGTGTGTGATTAACAATGATTTATTTATCTAAATAAATAAAAATATAACCTTTAAAATCAAGCAAATTATAATAATGAAATTATTTGCATTATATTAATTATTAGCATGCCATTGATGGCATATGCTGCTTAAGGTCATTTATTGCCAGAAGCCAGTGACATGATATTCTGTGTGTGGCAGGAACAAACAATAGAATTTTAAAACTAATTTTGCTGATCTTAATTGGTTTAGTTGTTGCATTTGTGTTTAAGATTTTCAAAAAGGAGCATAATGAATTTCTGATTATGGTTTCTGAATAGTTTCTGGTAAAAATTTTTTATTATAAAAAGTTTTCATGAAAATTCGTTTGTTATAAATAATTTTTGGAAAATTACCTTTTCTTTCCTCTTCTTTCTTTATATTATAAATTATTGTATTCATATTGTTCGTATTATATATTGAAATAATTATGTAAATTTTTGAAAAAATTTCCCATAATTAAGTTTTTTTTAGTATGAATTATAAAATATTAAAATAATCTAATAAAATATTACACTGCTCCATTATTTCCATATAATAATAAAAGCTTCAGCTCATCGGGCAGGGAAACAATCCATTATCAACTCAACAATGAATTTTATTAACTAATGCACTTTCGGCTCAACCGAGCCCTCCTCAGTAGTAATACAAATATATTATTAAAAATGTAATGTAATATAATAGTAATAATACATGTTACAAAATAAAAAAAGATATGTATATTTTTTTATTCACTTTCCCATTTCATCTATTCCCATTACTACATGTTAAGATGACCTCATTTAATGCTATTTCGTTTAGCGCTTGGTTTCTTTGGAATGTATCCCCCACGTTAAACGAGGTCTTACTGTATTTTATAATATAAAATATAGTGTTTATTACTTTCTGGTACTTTAATATTAAATACTTAAGCATATTCAATTTAAAAAATTGTTTTCGAATAAGTTATTAATGTAAATTTTGTACTGATATAATAACTTGATATGAACCATATATGAGCCAATTATTTTGAAAGTCAGTGTAAGTCTGTTTTTGCAATAATGAAATGTTTTCATTTCAATTTTTTCAAAAATATTCATAAGCATTTGATACTGTATTTTAATATTTGGTAAAAACCCAGTATCAAATGCTTTTAAGGCCCTGACATTTACTCACCTGAACAATACTTTATGATATTGTGCAACATTGCAGGATTTTCTGTTTTAGAATTAAAATGTAGGGAATTTTTATTTAAAATAATCAAATTATTTTATAAACTTAGTTTATAAAAATTCTTAAATTTAATAATAATTTATTTTTATCAACATTGTTGAATTAATTTATTATAATCTTGTAAACAGTTCTGTTTCCTTAATGCCTTTCAACAACAACAGATTTGTAAGTATACACATAATACATTGTTCAAATTACAAAACTTGATTAACTTTTTTCAAAATTAATATATATTCAGTTTCCTTTAATAACTAAAATTTTTTTGATGAATGCACAGATATTTTTCCTTGATCAACATTCAAATTTTTTAATGACAGTATCACATAAATTTGTATCCATACCAACAATAATATGAGTTTTCTCTGAAATTGGACTTCACCACATCAAAATAAATGACTCATAAGTCAAGTTGAGAAATTTTAGATGTTTTCAAAACCAAAAGATGTAATTTTTCACTCGAGTATGTATGGTATATATAGGTTATATGCAAAAAATTGGATAATACTATATGAATAGATCTGTAACAGATAAAATAAGACTAAACTGTTCTTGCAGTGTTTTGATGGAGCTTTAGTTTTTCAGAAAACACTTAGTTTTATGGCATTATATTTGAACATAAAGTTAAATTAGAAATATGTAATTAATTAATATTTTGAAAACCAGTGTATGCTCTTCTGGTTAACAGATTGATATTTTTTTGACATTTTATAAAACAGATCTCATTCAGTAATTGCAGATAAATACCCTAATTCTCATAGTTTTGTTGTAAGTAGTTGTGGAAATGTCTGATGAATGATATGTTGAGAATGCACAGAATGAGAATTTTTATAATGCATATTTCATTGTACAGCATCTAGAAAATTCCACACTTATCTAGATATTGAAAAATCCTTATAAAATAATTTGAAACTTGTAAAAGCATGGATTATATATAATATATCAATATTAAGACTAAAATGATACATTACTAGATATAATGAAAACAAAGTTTTATATCTGAATATAAAATGATTTGACATTGCATGCAAAAATTATCTAGAAAGTTCTAAATATTCTTTATCTTCCTCTATAATATTTATATTAGTTTATAAAATACATTACTCTGGGAATGCATTATAGAATTTATTGTAATATCAGTAGTATTATATTCACTTGAGTAAATTAATAAAATATTGATATATTAATAAAAAAATAATTAATTCACATCCATCAGTTGAAATTGTCATAAGTTTTTTGAGGTGCATTTTTAAGTTATGATATTCAGATGGGAGTTTTCCAACTGATAAACTTCAACAGGTGAATATCTTTCTAACTTCTGTTAGCATTTCCTTTCTGACTGAAATACTACATCAGCTAAGTTAGAGAAAATGGCATATTAAGTAGATTTCACAATTTGTCTTGCAGATTGGATTTTTTTAAACATTTTTCCAAATTGAGTATCTCTGGAAATTTCTGCATATCTGGTAGATAGGATACTGCTACTAGCATGCACAGTAAGACCTCAGTTATCTGCAAGGATACATTCAAAGCCCCTGTGTGAATACTTGAAAACTGCAAATAATAGCGAATGCTATTTAATATAACATATTTCCAAACTTAAAAATGATTTATATACTGTATAAAATATAATAAATATATCACGATTAACTTAATTTTCACACTTATATGATTAATTTGCTTTCTGATACTAATAAAATATATTAAAAAATTGAAAATATTTTTTGAAATTTTTATTATTTAAAAATTAATACTTTTTTTTTTACTTTTTCATTTATCAATGGTCAGCCATGGAAACAGAAACATGGATAACTGAGGTCTTACTGTATTTGCTAGAAAATGTAAATAGAGAATGGGTGAAATAAGAACTAGATATATACTGCTTTTTTAGTAATAAAGATTATCAATGGTCAGCCATGGAAACAGAAACATGGATAACTGAGGTCTTACTGTATTTGCAAGAAAATGTAAATAGAGAGTGGGTGAAATAAGAACTAGATATATACTGGTTTTTTAGTAATAAAAAAAACATAAATTATATATTGAAATAAATCTGATTATGATTACATTTTTGATAATTTTAATCAGTTTTTGAGAGAAACAATTAGCAATTATTTTATACAATTTTTAAAAATCTGAATTATTTTGAATTTTTTAAAAAATGTATTACTATTGAGGAGGGCTTGGTTGAGCCGAAAGTGCTTTAGTTAATAAAATCCGTTGTTGAGTTGATAATGGATTGTTTCCCTGCCCAAATGAGCTGAAGCTTTTATTATAATATTATAGATAATAAATTTTGCTTAATTTTATTAAAACAGACAATATTTTTTTATTAATCGTTGATTTTTTTTATTTCATTTGTGGAAAAACAAGAAAATGCTAATTTAAACAAAGATTTGCCATTAAAAAGGGCATGGCACTTTTATTGTTATATTCCTGTCACTCCTTTCCCATGTTTTCCTAAATAAGCCTATTATACTCTGGGAAGTGTGCTATGGGGGAGTAATGTCAGAATGCACCATTGGGGAGTCCAATTAGAGCAAAATAAAGAATAATATAGCTGTTTATGTATGAGATGAGATGATTTTTGTATATGTTTGTTTTTTTATATAAATTTGAAAATTTATAAAATATTAAAATAAAAATAACTGAAATGAAGGAAAAACATGTTAAGATAAATTAATAATAATAATGACAATGTTTCAATAAATTTATATAAATTTTGAACTAAATATATGACATATCTGAATATAGTCAAAATTTTCATATTAATTAGTTTTTTTTTGGAAATATGGTCTGATTTTTTTTCATTCATGGTTTGTTTTATTCAGATAATCAGCTGCTATCCAAAAATAGCAATTTCTATATGAATATTTAGTCATTCAATTTCATTAAATGGCTAAATATTCATATAGAAAAATCATGTTTTTAGTGATCTTATACACAATGAAAATTTCTAAAAAATAAAATTTGAAAAAAGTGATTAGCAATTATTTTATACAATTTTTAAAAATCTGAATTATTTTGAATTTTTTAAAAAATATTGTATATTACTATTTTTGTGTAATGTTGATGATTTTTTGGTTATTCATATCTATCAAGTAAACAAAAATATTAATATTTCAATATTCACAAGATAAAAAACAAATGAAAATTTAAAGCAATTTCAAATATTCCACAATATTGAAATTTCACTACTAGATAGCAACAATTATACTTTATTGTAGCTGAATTTGTGATTAGTCAGATCAACTGATTATCTTTAGTACAAGAAATTTTAAATACAGCTCATAGGAATGCAGTTAATTTGCCAAATATTTATTCTATATGTTTGTGAAGAAGTTAACTCTGATCTATCCTATTATTATTTTATTACACTCTTCATTATTAGTAAAGTATTATGTTTAGTTTAAGAGTTAACTCGCATTTCATGTTCTCCATCTCGTCAGTTAGAAATTACGAATTACGGACCAGAAATCTGCCTCTCAGTGAACTCTCAGTTCGTGATGTCATCTACTGTAACTCATTTCCACTGATCTGATGTAAGAATAAAAGAATGATCTTGTTTCAATGTTTTATATTCAGTATATAATTAATTCTAAAGAGAATGACATGAATTGATTACTCTGTAAACCTAAGAAACTTTAACTTGTTGCACAACTTTTATGTAAATGAGACAAACTTGGACTGTGAAAGTTGCTACTATAAAAACATGTGTGTCAATTGATAGAGAGGTGTGTGGTATTGCATTGAGCTGATCTGTGACTTCTGACTTTCTTGTAAGATCTACAATTGCTTGAGTTTGTGATTAAACAAGTTTTATTGTTAACTTATTTTGTGCTTTATTATTGTCTAAATAAAGCTTAACACTTTTTTGTAAGTGTTTGAGTCTAATAAATTATTTTTTATTATTTAACTTTACTTGTTTTGGGAATTTATTCAGTTTATTAGTATTAGTTTCTAACAACTTTTTTGTTATTTCTAATACTTGTTCAGTATTTCGAACAACCATAAATTAATTGGTGGTTTTGTTTTAACATGTAGATGATAGATTTAGTATTAGATATGAGGTTTTTTTACTATATCCAAAAATAAAGCTCAGGCCAGACTCCAGATTTGCAGAGCCATAAAAGCCATTAAGTTTAGTTTATTGTTAATTTTGAATATTGCAACTTTACGTGTTTCAATAATCAAAATGTTAATGGAAAAGAATCATAAAACTTTGATACAATTTAGCAGATTTAAGCAAGTGAATAATGAAAAAGTGTGTAAATTTATGAAATTTTTATGGTTATAGTTTCCCCTTATTTGAGAAACTTGGAAAAATCCATTAAATGCATTTTTTCAGTAATTTCAGTGAATATTTTGAATGCATATGTAGAAAAATTACCTGTTAGTATTTTGAAAATATATTTATATACTTTCAGTTCATTTTAGCAAATGATGATTAAAAACCTTCTTTAATTGTATATTTATTAAGTAATTTTACAACTGCATATAACATCCTAAATTTTTAAAATTATTTTGTAATTTACAAAATAATTTAAAACTAAAGGACAGTTTTATCTTATTTTATCTTTATAGATCAATCCTGAAAGTAATAATCTTTCACATATATAGGTAGTTATTATACACATTTTTTAATTATTGATTGTAACTTCATATCATACCAGACTTCTTTAAATAAGATAATTATAAAAAAATATTTTAAATGTTTTTTTAGTTGTAACTTAAAAAAAAATTTTCATTTTATAATTGTCTTTTAACTGGTGAATTGATTATTTTTATTTTATTGCTTTACTACTGTTGTTGTTGTTGTTTTTATTATTAGTATTATTATTTTATTTTTGTATAGATGATATTCTGAAATGTAATTAAAAATAAATTTTAGAACTAATTACAAAAATAAAAATATGCAATTTTACCAGATATTTATATGAAATTAGTGTAAAGTTTTTATATCAAGCATTATAAATATAAATACAAGAATATTTATTTGTTACCATATATTTCTATCAAGAATATGTTAAATTTTCACAAAAATTCCATTAATGAAATGATAATTGGGTTAGCTAAAACATCCCATTACTCTTTTAATTAATTGATCTCTTAATTTTCTAATTATATATAAAAAATTCTGCTCTTATAAGGGAACTTTGAGAGAAAATTCATTGATCATCATAAATATTCTGAACAATATATGCAATAATAAATATATAAGAAACAAACATTATAATTGCATTCTTAGTATATTACTAACAGAAGAATAAAAAAAAATATTGGAAGTAAAACAAAATAATATATATTAATTCCCATAGAGAAATTTTTGAACAAATGCACACTTTGATGATAGAAAAAAAATTGTTTAAATTTCTCAATTACAAAATAATTGAGAAATTTAAACAATAAATGCAATTTGCTAGTTTTCCAAAATCAATCAATTAATTTTATAAACAATCAAAAATGATTTTTGACTAACCTTTATGAATGTATCAAAAACATTTACACACACAACAATAAAATATAATTATAAGTATTTATGACTGCTTATTTAATACTAGATATAACTGCAGGTTTATAAACTTTACAAGAACTGAGTATAGAAGATTTAAAAATAAAAACAATTAAATCAATTTTTACAATATTATATTATATTTTATTCTCAGTAATAATTCTCTAATAATTTCTCCCCATGATTTAGAAAAGGAAATTATAATAGTAAAATCATCATAATCTTCCTATCATGATTTTTATTGAAAATTAAAATAGGCATGTGAATGCTTATTATATCACATATCACTTTTGTAAATAAATAATAATTTGAGTTCTAAAAGCCATATGTTCAGTATGTACAAAAATATTTTAAATATCAGCTAAGAAAAACTTCATTTCATGCAAAATAGCTTACTTATAATGTATTACAAATCAGTGCATTTTTGGTTTTAAAAAGTCATCTTCAATGGTTACACACAGCTATAAAGTAACTGCTGAAGATTGCTTTTTAGAGCTGAAAGTGCTTTAGATTTATAATACTCTATAAATAAACTAAATGTTCTGCCTGAAATGAGCTTGTTTATTAATTGAAGTATCTTAAAAAGGTAAATAATAGTATATAAAAAAATTTTTAGTACACTTACTGTTAAAATTTAAAAGTTTGCTTGTTATAAACATTACTTTCATGGAATTCTGGTAAATAAATTGCATATTTTCAATATAAATATAGATGAAATATTTTTTAAATTGTTATTTTTTTAAGTTAATATTATATGATAAGAATTTTGTTTTTATTGTTTTTAGTCATATTTCATGATTTGAAAATATTTTATAAAATAGTTTTCTGCTAATAAATTTTAAATTTAATAAAATAAAATTTATATATAGGGTTTCCAATCTACATGTGCATAAATTTTTTTTATAAAGTAGATTTATTTTACAAATACTATATGTATTTGCAGTTGTAGAGGTTATTTAATTTTATATTAATATTTTATATTAATGTGGATTTAGTAACCTTTATATCAAATATGTTTAGATTAATTGTTGTGTTTTGAATTAATATAATAATTATTGAAATTTAATTTAAACTTAATCAGAAATAGTACATTAAAATTGGAAATTTCAAGCATTATATATAAAATATAATGTGTAAATGCCCTGTTATGATTATAATTAATAGTGTTTCTATAAAAAGAATATTTTTACACACAGATACAAGCTCATACAACAGGAAAGATAAATATATTTGTATACTGAATATATTGTATATTAAAAAGGTCTCTTAGGCCAATCGATACTATAAAGCTGCTCACGATTCGATCTTTCTCCACTCTCAGTCCAGTCATTTTACAATGTGTTCACATATTTGCTCACCAGTAAGTCTGAAACCGGTCTCCAAATTGGCTGTAGTAATTGTGTGCTATAGAAAATTTTTATCTGAGGAATTAGTAATTATGGCTTTCCTTCTTGATGAGGAGGAAAATATTAAACAAAAAAAAACAAAAAGAAGAATGTGATTACATTCAAGTTTAATGCAACGAAAACTTGAAGGAGAATATTACACCCTGTATCCTCATTTAATAGATGATGAATTTATTAAATATAGTCTATTAAATAACGAGCACAATTAGCAGTCTAAAACCAATCTTCAATTTTAATAATTATTAAAATTGAAGATTGGTTTTAGACTGCTAATTGTGCTCGTTATTTAATAGAAATACAAGCAGTTTCTGAAGAGTTTGTTTGGTTTGATGAATTTATAAAATATTTTTGAATAGATTTTCTTATAATTATCATCACTATAATATGGTGATTGTAAGTTATATAAACTTGGTTTGTTTTTGACCAATTCAATGAGCATTTCATCTAAAATTAAAAAGTTGCTATATTAATTTCACTTTGTATATATTTATATAGATAAACTTGAGGGATAATAATAATAATATAAATAATTTATAAATATACTTTTTTCAGAATTCCATATAGGTTTTCCATTGTTCATAGCATATATAACTTTTCTTAAACTTTTAAAACAATAAAAATACTTGAATGACTATTGATTAAACAAAGAAGGCAATTCACACTATCTGTGTAAATCCAGACAAGTTTGGTCACGTTCCGGTGAAATATTCTTTCCAATCAACCTTGACTGGAGTGTGAATGGATGAGACTTGACCATTACCCATAATGTGAACAGACTCATTACAAACAATGCAGAAATATTTGACAGGACTCACAAGGGGAGGTTCAGACATTCGGGTCACCGATTTTTTTGAAATTTTGCACACCTGTAGTTGTCCCCTAGGACAATATAATGTGTGAGTAATAAAGTGCACTACTCCAGGATTGTCGAGAAAATCGCACGAGAAGTTTCGTATTGAGTTCATATAATCTAAAATTTAATTATATGGCAGACACTGTAGCACGCAGTGGCTGGATAGAATATACAAGGATAGTGGGGACAGAAAATAATCACTATATGCTGCATCAGATGTGTCTAGTACTCGAAAATTGATTCATCTAATCATCTAGTGTTATATATATGTCACTAAAATTCAGTGTTTGTTAGAAATTTAGTTGTACAATTCATATAATTGTTAAAATGGCAAAGATAAAATCAAAGTGCACAATTGTAAAGAATTTTTACAAAAATTATTCATTACAAAAAATTAAAAGTATTTGTTGTTCAAATATCTAAAATTTAGATTTCAGATATTTGAATGGCAGGTACTTAAAAATTGCTTCATGTGCACCAAGGTGCTTGCAGGCACTGCATTGCTAATCCCTGATATAGAGTATTTTACAAAGACCATATCAATGTTTATATATAATTTATATGGATTGGAAATTTAATTGGAAAAAATGTGATATTTTAAATTAATACTATAATCATAAAATTGCATTTGTGCATATTTTATCTAACAGTTTATGTAGTTTAAAGCAATAACAAGAATGCATTTTCATTGGCTTTGTAAGCAAGATAAAGATGATGAACAAATTTTAAATTTCAAGCTAAGATATAAAAATATCAATTATTTGGCACACTAAATCCACTTATACTAGACCTCTTATATATGGATTTTGGAAATAACAGATGAAATCTGTTGATTTCAAATGTTTTGCCCACAATGAGAATATTTGAAATTAAAATTTATTGACTGTTAAATTAATAAGGTGGCAGATAGACACATGCTTATTTGTATTCATTATGATAATTAAATTTGTACATCATATGTATGGGTTAATGTTATTTATATAGTACAATAGGTCCCTAACTTATGTAGTTAATTCTTCCTAAAAACTTCTGTGTAATTCCAATAATGTTTAAATTCAATATATAAGAACATGCACATTAATAAATGAAATTAATAAGTACACATTTTAAACATAAGAAAATTTAATGCCACAAGTGATAATTTTTCAAAAAAAAAAAATAAAACAACAAAAAAAATTCATTAAAGAATTTAAGAACAATGTATACATAAAAAGAATTATGCATCCACATATCTCAAACTGAAGAATTCAAAACAGTATAAGTAGAGGATCTACTATATTGATTAGATAATTTTTTAGGCAATTTTTATCCATGAATTACTGTATTTCACACCTCTATTAGTCAGGTTATAAGAGGATCCATAGCTTATGGGTAATTATAAATTCATTATAATACAAATTCTTTTTCCAATCTTAAATTTCAGAGATTTAATTTTTATTGCATTATAATTTTTTCATATTTATGCTGTCATGTGAAGTTTCAACATTTCTTTTTATTTAATAACAAACAAGTTACATATTTTGCTTTTAGTATTTTTGAGGTAAGAAATATATTTAAAAAAAAAGTAATGCATGTGCAATAATTAATACTACTAATTTATGTTGCAAAACAATATGCAAATGTTGAATTGTTTTTAACATAACAGTTTTACAGAATTAAATCAATGTTTACAATATACTTTGTCAAAATATTAATTACACACTTTGACAATCAGTATCATATGATATATAGCAGGGCTGCCCAACCTGTCAATTGCGAGCTACCGTTCAATTGCAAGCCTCCAACCATCTTCCGATCAACTCGCTTGTTAAACTTTCACTTTACAATTTGTGATAAAGGTTCTTGTTGAAAAAAATATTGTGAAATATGCTATTATCAATAATTATAAATTAACATTAATAGTTAATTATTACAAGTTAATATCTAATAACTCAATACGAAACTTCTTGTGCGATTTTCTCGACAATCCTAAGTAAGTGCACTTTATTGCTCACACATTATATTGTCCTAGGGGACTATTACAGGTACTCAATACGAAACTTCTCGTGCGGTTTTCTCGACAATCCTGGAGTAGTGTCAATACGAAACTTCTCGTGCGATTTTCTCGACAATCCTGGAGTAGTGACATATTGTCCTAGGGGACTACTACAGGTGTGCAAAATTTCAAAAAAAAAATCGGTGACCTGAATGTCTGAACCTCCCCTTGTCAGAATGGAGAGATATCGAACTATAAGTGGCTTGATGGTGTGGATCAGGCCTTAGAAAGCCCAAAATGTTTATTTTTTTTGTTATATGAGCTAGTGTCTGTGTGTAATTATAGTACAAAACAGGAGTTTAGAACTTTAATAATATTTTTAATAATTGAATTAATTTTTCTCAATTAGTTCAGTTATTGTATTTAAATCATATATAAAAATTTAGTTTTCTTAATTCAATATTTGCTATTATCTTATTTTTATCTCATTTTACAGATTTCTCTATTCTAATAATAGACAATGTTCATAAATAATTCTTAAAGCATTTGAAATATATTCATAGATAATTTTAAATTAATTTTTTTGTTTTAAAAATCATTGGAAATCATAGCATTATTGGCCAATAGAAAAACTATTCTCTCTGACAAAGTATGATAAACAATGAAGGAAAGTTTATATCTTCAAATTGTTCATTTTTAAAATTATCACATAGATTACTTATAAAATGCAGATAATTTTATTTTTGGCACATTCATCTAACTGTGTGAAATTTAAATTCAGAATTTCTCAATTAAATACTTCTTATAAATAATTATTGTCATCCCATTCAAAGTAACTTACTTCAATTTTAATTTTAATCAACTATTCTATATCTGAAAATATAACTAAAACTATAGTTGAAATATACTACTTATAACTGCCAGTAGTTCTGATTAAATGTTTTTTGTATCATTCAAATGACATGTTTTCTAATTCATTTTAATATTTTGAAAGAAAAGTCCAGAAATGCAAAATTGGATCAATAAAGGTGATTGCATCAAGTCGTATTCAACTCTTGACTGAATGAATAAAAGCCTACCATGTTGCTCTGTTCTTAATAAGATCATGTAACTCTTCCAAGATCTTCCCCCATAACTCCTTGATTCTATCCATCCATCTTGTTCTCAGCCTTCCCAAACATGATCATTTTTTTCTAATCCATCATTATTATGCATCACACATCCAAAATATGCAAGCTTTTGTTTGGCTTGATGTTGTCCAGTGCACATTTTTCTTGTTGGTATTGCAGTCAGTACAATACAAATCAATTTGTTGTTCTTGCATGGGCCTGGAGATATTTACTAAGGATTCTTTAGTAAGTCTCTTTAAGTCCATAATTCGAAGGTATCAATCTTCCTCTCACTCCTTTTCTTATTTCTAGTTTTCAGTTTTCTGAATCATACATCGCAACAGAAAAGCACTATTGCTCTATTGATTCTTATCTTAATGTTCAACAAAATATCTTTTTATAACAGTTTTTAAATTTGTCATTGCCTTTCTTCTCCTTCTAATTTTGCTAGCACAATGCCCATCATTGTCTGTTCTGGATCCTAAGAAAATAAAATTATTCATAACCTTCACTTCTTTGCTGTCATCAGTAAAATTCTTGAGTTCATTTGAAGTTAACATGACCTTTGTCCTCTTAATATTGAGTTGGTCAAAAAGTTTGCTTGGTTTTTAAGTAAAAATAAAAGACACATTTTCATTTTCACCAATAACTTTATTGAATGAACAACGTATACTTCACAGACTAATCAGCATTATTAGTAGTTAAGTTTCACTTTAATTTTAATGTTACAAATATTTTTGGCTATTAGGCCATCTTCAGGTTATGTTCCAATAGCTATGGAATACATTTCAAAAATTCTTAACACAGAAGTACATATGATTACTATGATAACCAAACATCATACGGTAACAGTAGCGATATGCAACATAACAATTTTTACATGTATTTTCGATATGTGTTTGCCACTATACAGTATCAACAGACAAATAAATACAATATATCACACATACATACATAAATAATACCAAAAATAATAAAATAGTTTCTAGCTTTAACTTTGCACTAACTGTGTTAATGTTGGCTTTTCCTCTCAACTGCATATTTCCAAGGGAGGGAGGAGTTCCAATGTGTCTGTCTGTTTCATTCAATATGTTTTCCATTTTCTGCCTTTTTACTCTCTCTCTGGATTCTTGAGTCGGGGTGTTCAGCTCTCATTGTTGCTTGAGTCGGGGGTGTTTAGCGTTCTTACAATTTGCACCTCATCCCACTTTATTTTTATGTTCCTATTGTATGCTTCTACAGCTAAGGTTGTGGATAGTCTCACCTGTGCTGTCTTTTTTATGTTCTTTCATCCTTTATGCTAATATCCTTCTTGTCATCCCTATATATGCTGTTTCATGGTGTGTTTGTGCATCCTCTACTAGGATCCTATATACCTCTTCTCCTGCTGGACTAAGGGATTCTTATCATTCCTTAAGATATTAAAAATGGTTGGTGCCCTTTGCATCGTCAACTTCTTATTTCTTTTTTTTGCAATCCTCTTTATCACATTAAGCTTCTTCCAATTATATGGAATAGACAAGTCATTCTATTGTGCTGCTATCCCTTCCTGCCGAGAACGACGTTGTGTATGTTCTTCTTAACCACATTCCATGTCTGGCATAGGAAGGCCTTAGTGTATCCATGCTGTAGTCCTATTTTTTATATATATATGCTACTTCTCAATCCAACTCCTCTTCCTCCTCAGAGTACTCTCTTGCCCTCTTATAGAAGTTTCTGAAAGCCGCTCTTTTGTAACTTATCAGGTCATGGGACGAGTTAGAGATTAATACTGGTTGGTATGCTGGCTTTCTATAGACTTTCAATTTTAATTTGCCATTATGCACTACTATGTCCAGGTCCAAGTGGTGCACAGTCCTGGTGCTTTGTTGGTCCTTTTTCAGGGTTATGCCATACTCTTTCAAAATGAAGGCTTTGGCCAAGTCATCTAACTCCTTGGATTCCTTCCAAACTGTTAGTATGTCATCTACATACCTACTTATACCTTCAGTGAGGGCTGGAAAGGTAGTAACTTCCTGTTTTCTATGTAGTATTTTGGCCAGTGGGCCTGCTATGGCACTTCTGATTGATACTCTGATTCTTTGCTCGTATATTTTTCCTCTATATTTAAAATATGAACTATAAGATACTAGGTGGGCTAAATCCCTTAATAATTGTACTATTTTATGTGCTTGGGGAAGATTTGCCATCATGAACCTGTAAAATGCCAAGCACAAGCTTTAGAGATAGATATAGAGCCTCAAATTCGTAAGTTGTGAATACATCTTGTTTATTGAATTCCACTGCTTGGAGCTTAGGTATCATACCATCGTCAACCTCTCCATCTCCCCTAATATCCCATTACACCATCTGGCTAGTGTGTTTTCAAGGTTATATGTAGGTGCTAATCTTTTTTTTTTTTTTAGTATTGGCCTCGCTGTTATTGGATTCTTGTGTGTCTTAACATAAGTGAATAGTCTTGGACAAGCTGGTGCTTCCTGCTTTGTGCTTCCATGTTGTCAGGAATCGCTCATGATTTGTGATTCTGTTCAGTCTTTCTGCTAATTTTAGAGTCTGGTCTACTGGTGTTTGGTTGATGTAGTCATTCAAAAAGGTTTCATACTCTGATATTTCCATTAGCATCATCATCTTGATCTTGTCCTCTCTAGTTATGGTATAACTTCTAGTTCTTATCCAATCCAGGGTTCTTTTGAGATCTGTTATATTGCTTTTATTTTCCTTTGCTCTTTGAGCATTTGTTCTTCTGATTCATGAACGACCATCTTAGCTTGTCTTTCATGAATTAGAAGAACATAAGCACAGTCCTTCATGTCAATTGAAGTCCATCAATTGTCTGAAGGACTTCCTCAAATATTGGTATGCCCTCTAGTAATGCTGTTTCTTTCCAAAGCACACAGGAGGGACTTTTCTGAACAGCCTTTCTGCATACTTCGGGATGTTAATGTCTCCTATCACTTGGTTCAGTTCAAACTCTGTCTTCATCTGTATGCTTAGCTGGTGCCTAAATATCCATCTCAATTTCTTGATGTATCTTTCCTTTAAGGTGGCTCTTAGGGTTCTTATGCTATCCTTCTGATTACTTAAAAAATTCTCGATGTGATTGGTCTTGCTTTCTGGGTGAGTATGGCAGAGTTCAAGTTTCTGGGATAGTTTTTAATACCTCCTTTTTGCTTCTGTTGTGGCTACTCTCAGGAATATTTGCTTGGTTTTACTTATTTGCACGTTGATTATTGCACGTTAGAAAACCATTTCTAACATGCAATAATAATAATAAATAATAAAAATAATATGTCCTAAATTTAATGGTTTAATTATCTATGCAAGAAGTAAGAAATAGTTTACTCTGCATTGTATATAATTTTCTATATATTGTTATCTTTTCTATTTGTTTTTCTACATACATATAATTTAAATTTTTAAATTTATTCTAATGATATATTCTATATTTGTTGACATAAAATAACTGCTGATGATGGCTTCTTTAAGCCAAAAGTTCTTTGGATAATAAATATATATTTTGTTTTTCACTTAACGGAGCTGATAAGTTATTCCTTAAATGTTAAAGAAAAAAGTGAAAGTAAGAAATATTATATGCCGTTATATTAATTATATCCTTATGTATCATAATTTTTGTATCTCTTAATGTTTTTTATAGATAATGTATTCTATAAGTATAAATAGTATAGGTAAATTTAAATATAATTGAGAATATTTTAAATGTAATATATGGTGCATTATGTTCTAATGTGTAATACAGCATATATTTCTGTATGAGCTGAAGATGCTCATTTGAGTGACCAAAATCATTTCTCATATTAAAGTTTTTTTTATATATATTGTTATTGAGAGCTGATTTATTTTTAATCATTGAATATAAAAAAAAAAAACTTCAACAGCTTCTTTTCCTGCAGCTTTAAACATTTCAATGGGAAACTCATTTGATCTTGATTTGCTGTTTTTGAGCTGATGTAAACTCCAATGTACCTCACATTCCAAAGAAGCTGATTCTGGAATGTACAGATTCTCTGCAAATGTGTCCGTCCATCATTCTAAAATCGTAATTTGTACAGAGCTTATATAATCTTTCCATCTGACTTTGATTCCATTAGTCTCAAAAATGTGTCTGTTTTGCCTTTTCCTGACCATTCTAAATTTTGCTATAAATTTACCAAGTGATTTCTCTATCTTCTTGAAAAGGTCCCTCATTCTCCCTTTTCTATTATGTTCAATTTGTTAACATTCTTTTTGAGGAAGCCTTCCTTGTCCTTTCACACTTTATGTTGGAACTCTGTAGTTACTTTGTGTCTCAAGTTTGTTAGCTGGGACTTTTATCATCATCATTTCCATAGAAATTCTGATTACTTCTTTAGAAAGCTCTTTGGTTCTCTTCTTCTTGGTGACTTTAGGAACATTGCTTTTTGCTTTAATTGCAACTATGTCTTTGATCTTATTCTAGAATTTATCAGATTCACATTCACAATGATTGTGTATTGTATTTAATGCTTTCCTTAATGCTATAAGTTTTGTAGCTATGTTTTCCACATTATACCTTACTTGTAACCCCAGATCTGTTCCATTACCTGAACTTAGTTTTCACTTTTGAAATGATTATTTCACACTCTGTTCCTGGAAAATTTGACACTTCATGTCCTGTTTTGACACACTGAACTGCATTTTTCTTTCTTTTGTTTTGTTAATGTTATCTATTTGATTTAGATGTAATCCATTCAGATACATCCATCAACATACATAAATTTCAGTAGATTCTATGTCTGTGCTTATGTTGTTTGAAGCAAGTGTTGCCAATGAATAAAGAATTTTCTTACAAAACTCAGTCTGTCTATTTTTAGAGTTCTCTTACATGCTTCCAAATCATCTCTCAGTTATACCAGGAACCTCAACATTTCCTACTTTAGCATTAGTCTCCAATCAGAGATAAAGTCCTTCTTGGTACAAAATTGAGCCGTTTTTGAAACTGATCATAAATTTTTTCAATGCCATTTCTGTTTCATCACTATTAGATCATTTACTAATTCCTAGGATGTCCAGTGACATTAATGTTCACTGGATATCTGCTAATTCTGATTGAAATTATTTTGTTGAGTTATAATTAATAACATATTTTGTAATCTCTTTCTTTAGTATGATAGTTAAACCATTTCTTTGTACCAATTCATATCCAGAATAATAATCATCTAAATCACTGATCTATTCTAGTTTACTTAAGTTTACTAATTCCTAGGATGTCCAGTTTAGTGCACTTCATCTCAGGCTTGACAATCTCCAGCTTTCCCTGATTCAAACTTCTCACATTCCAAGTTTCAATGTTATGCAATCTTGTGAAGCATGGAACTTCTCTTTCAATGCTGGAAACATCAATAATCAAGCATTGGCTTGGATACATTGTAATGTTTGATTTTATTCAAGGGAATACAATGCTCTTCCCACTTGCATGATATGTGCTTCTAAATCTGGGGACTCATCCTCCAACACTATAATTTTGCTTTTCAAATGAGCCATATTCATCAATTTTCTTGATAGGATACAGTAGTAGTTTATTATTGCCTTCTTCAGATGTCTTTGTTTGTTTGGCCCCTATCCATTGATGTGTCTGACCTTATTGGGTGCTTCTGCTGATAGTAAGCTATTAGCAGCATAGCTCTTTGGGTCATCAGAACATACAAACCTCCATCAGGATAAAGTCAAAACAAGGGGGAGATAATAAGGATAATGGTTTATTATTAATAAATACAAAAACAATACTTAAAGCAGAAAAATTTTTATTTAATGCAAAACATTTTGACCAAAATATAGATCATCTTTAGTATATCACAATAAGAAGATAAGGAATAAATTGTATTAGAATTTATGGAACAAGATCAGATAGATCAAGTTCACATTTTTCAGGGGAGCTCAAAAGCTACAATTTTAAACATATATATATCATGCAAGTTTTATTATCATAGTATTAATATCTGATTTTTGCAAGAAATTAACATATGGATATAGCATACTGAATGGGTACAATATTTCACTTTTGTACTTTCTCATTGCTTATCATTTCAGATTTTTTTAGTTTTTTTAAAAAATTGTAAGATTTCTTTTGTTTGCTATCATGTCCATTTTGTGTGTATATATTTCTTATTAAAAATTAAATTTCATAATTTTTGTCATTATATATAATGTATTAAAAATTAATTAAATCACTGCCGAGATAAATAAATACTAATTGTAGCACTAAGACAGGTACAGTAAAATAAACAACTATACAATTGCAGAAAGTACTTTCAGTTTTTATTCAAACAAAAAGTACTTTCTGCAATTGTATAGTAGTTTATTTTACTGTAGCTGTCTTAGTGCTACAATTAGTAGTCATTATACATACATTTATATTATGAAATCAAAGTTTTTCCTCTCAGAACAGAAATGGAACAATATAATTCAATCATACTGTTAAACTTCAATATATAGTAATTTAATTGTGACATCTGATTTAAAGTAATGCATCAAAACACATTTTGAAATATAAGATTCAGTTCTTTAAAGTAATTTTCTTTTTGTATAATGAGTACATCTTATTATTGTAATTATTGTATGTACTAAACTGTGACAGTATATATAATGAGAACTACTACAGTATAAAAACAATTTTTTTTTCCTTATATGACAGTACTTCAGATTAACATTATCTTTCCTAAACTTTATTTCTTATACAATAGTTATATAGATTTACCCTTCAAAATCAAAATTTTATGATTTCACTGAATAATCATATCATCCCTTTCTGAAGAAGGTAAAAGGACTAGAATAATAAATTACATATCATATTTATGGTAACAGGCTAATTTTGATTGTAAATATTGCCAAATATGAAAATGATAAACAAAAGTTATTGTTGTAAACAATAACTCATTGTTCAAAAATAGAATATAGTACTCTTTGCTAATTGATATATCAAAATAGAAAACATTTGAAATGAGTTGTTTATGAGACTTTATTAGATCATGTATCTGTTTGTTTATCAGTTATAATTGATTTAAATATTATAAATAGTGGCTGGCTGATTTTAATATTGAAGAGTTATTCTATAATACGAGGGTCAGTTGATAAGTCCTGGGCCTGACACACAGATGGTGCCACTAATGTAATTTTGTGCTGGCATTCTATAGCACTATCCTTAACTAGCTTATATATACAGTTTTAGGTCAGTAGCTTGGTTAGTATTTGTTTGACAGCATTTTGATTCAAGACACTATTGAGATTTTCACGAAAATGGAAGATTTGGAAAAACATGCTGTTATAATTGTTGGTGTAATAAAAAAACTTTATATTTTATACTGCTTCAAGTGCTGTATTTACTTAGTTTATAGTTATAAAATATTTTTATATAAAAGGTATTTTATATAAAAGGAAATTCTAGAAAAGGACACACTAAAAAACTCTTCTCCATCATATACAATGGTGAAAAGGTGGTTTCTGAATTTAAAATGAGTCGTATGAGCACAAAAGATGAGCTTTGCTCTAGATGCCCCGTGGAGGTGACAACTCCTGAAATGATTGAAAACAATCCATAAAATTGTGCTGGAAGACCGCAGATTAAAGTTGAGATAGCGGAGGCTGTAAACATATCAAAAGAACGTGCAGGTTATATTTTAAATAATAATTTGGGTATGCATAAGCTCTGCGCGAGATGGGTGCCGCACTTGCTAATGCCTGAGCAAAAGTTGAGGCAGAAAATCGTTTCAAGTGAGAATTTGGCGCTCTATCAGTGAAATCCTTTTAACTATGAATGAGACTTGAGTTCATCACTACACTCCTGAAAACAAAGAACAGTCAAAGCAGTGAACAGCAGCCAGTGAACCAACTCTAAAGAAGGCAAAGTCAATTTTGTCAGTTAATAAGGTTAAGGTGAGTGTTTTCTGGGATGCAAAAGGAATTATTTTTATTGATTACCTTGAAAAGGGTAAAAGTATCACTGGTGAGTACTACACAAATTTATTACAGTGTTTGAGTGAGGAAATAAAGAAAAAAAAGACCACATCTAGCAAAAAAAAATCTTGTTTCACCATGACACAATGCACCAGCACATTCGTCAATCATTGCAATGGCTAAAATTAACAAATTAAAATTCGAATTGCTTCCCCATCCACCTTATTTGCCAGATTTAGCACCCAGTGACTACCACTTGTTTCCTAACCTCAAAAAATGCCTTGGTGGACAATGATTTGAGAGCAATGAGGCAGTTATTGATGCTGAAAATAGCTATTTTGAGGAGCTCGATGTTTAACATTATAAAGATGGTATAACTAAATTGGAGCACCAATATGAAAAATGTATTAGCCTTTCTGGTGATTATGTTGAGAAATAAAACCAAAAAAAATCAAAAAAATGTTGTTTTCATTGTTAGGCTTGGGACTTATCAGCCAACCCTCATAAATATGTTGATTGGTGTAGTCAGTTTACCACTGTGGAAATGTGAAATTTCTCTGAAATTTTTTTGATAATTTATGTTCATTTTTCAATCCTGAATAATTTTATTTGCTGTTGAATGCATATAATGATCAAAAGTTGCACAATATTTTAAAAATATATAAATTTTCAAGGCTTCCACCAAATAATTGAAATTCAATATATTACTGTTTACTGTTATCTGTAAATTAATAATCAAGATGATATTTTGTGACAATGATTTCTCATCTTTGATCTGATTTTCACTTATTAAAAATAAAAACTTGCTTATCATGCAAATTCTACAAAAAATATCCAATTTGAAGTGAATTCAGTTTGTTTTAAAAAAATATTAAAAGTATGGATTTTAAGAAGAATAACTTCATTGACTTCTTTGCCCATAGGTTTGGCATATAAGTTTTATTATTCTCTTCTTTTTTTGTCCATATATTGAATAATAATAAAATAATTCTATATTAGTTATGTAAAATAATCTTTTGATTTGCTTTATTTACTGTTTTGAATTCTTCCTGTTGTTCACTTGATTTACTTTTTTAAATGCTGATATCAATACTATTTTTAAACAAGGAAGATCACATGTTTATAACAGTTTTCTTTTTAAGAATATTCTTGATCATGTTAAATATCAGCAAAGAAATTCTCCACAGACTAATAACTAAAACAGTTCTCTATTTACCATACTTGGAATCAAGCTCCCTCATTAATAAAGGTTAAACATGAAAACAAAAATATCACTGGTTTCAAAATCGCTTTAAAAAATTTAATAATATATTTAATCTTCTTTGTAATGATAAATATCTATTCAATTGAGGTCTAAGAAATTCCATTGTCTACATCATTCCATTCCATAATGTTTATCTCAGCTGAGAAGAAAACTACATCAGCTTTACCAGAAGAAATTTCTCCCAAAGATTAAAAGAACATAAACAGTATAATGAAAGGTTCAAGAGCTATAACATTATCAATAAGATTTTTAGAAGGCATGACATCTGTATCATCTTTTATATATAACATCTATTGGCATGAAGCTGAAATTATAAAGAAAATTAATCATCATGGCAAAGGTTACATAAGCAAAGCCCTTCAAATTCAACATCAGGCAAAAACAGAACTTATCAATGTGCAAGAATTAGAAGTGCTCTCTACTGCCTGGAAGTGGCTTTAATGCTCATGTCATGTGACTTTTCTTGTTTTCTTTTTCTTTTGAATCTAACAGCTGTTAGATCCTTGACTGGATCTAACAACTGGAGATGATACTTGACTGTCTTTTCTTTGAAAAGTTCTTCATTTTTATTGTTGTATTTTAATACAACAAAAGTTATGAATAATTTTGCATTTTTTTATTTTGATTCGAATACTTTATATATGCCAGTGGTGTTCAATCTTTTTTACTATGCGAGCTATTTTTCTATACTAAGTTATTTGGCAATCTACTATCTTATAAAGATCACATTCCCCCAACCTGATATTTGATTATGTACAACTATGCAGTTAAATGCACTCACTCACTTTGGAGGACCCATTCTCCCAGCCCTAAAAACTTTATTTATATATTTAAAAATTTATCACTTTTAATTATTTCAATTCAACAAATAAAACAAATTTATTGAAATAAAATATTTATTTCTCTATTTTAGAAGACCAAAGTTAGAAAAAACAATAGATTGATTACAGACTCACAAGTTACAGGAAATGCTGGTTGATTAAAAAAAAAAGTTAATGTGAAATTTGGCATTGTTTGGAGCTTGCAATATTTTCATTATCAGGTTGATATGAAGAAGTGGCCAATTGCAGACAATTATCCAAATGATCATATGCAATTTGGTTTTTTGATTTTTTTTTTGACGTTCATATTTGAAAAAGCGGATTCTAACAAGTATATTGATCTGAAACACGATAGAATTTTTTATGCAGTATCAGTTAATATGAGAAACTTTTCATGTGTATACTTCCAAATGATATGAAAATTAATGATTTGACAATTTTAACAAAAAATAAACAAACAGTAGCAATACACTTAAAGAGAATTTAAAAAATAATACCGATAATGATAAATAAATTATTATGTTTTCAGTTTTAATTAAATTTGTAAGGAGGAATCAACTTGGAAGGAATAAACGAGATCGACCAAAAATCGCTCTGTGATCGATGGGTTGAACACCCCTGATATATGTAATACACAAAACTTCCTTATTTCAAATCTTTATTTATTTTACATTCAGTGCTAAAGCAGAAGCATATAATTAAAACTTCCAGAATTTGTATATAAAGTTAATAAAATATTTTTCAAACTTATTTTACATGATGAAATGATTTGCTCTACAAAATTTGTTAAATATTTCATAGGTTTCCTTTAACTTTACCCAAAAGACTGCCATTGTTATTGATGAAATGATTTGCTCTACAAAATTTGTTAAATATTTCATAGGTTTCCTTTAACTTTAATAACAATGGCAGTCTTTTGGGTAATCTATTTAATAAGTGTCAAACACTTATTAAACAGATTATCTGAAAGAAGTAACATTCAAAGTAGTGATATCACTCAAAACACTCAAAGTTGTAATAGCAAATTTTCATTAAACATTCATCCAACTTACTCCTATATTCTTATGGTCAGTATTTTGAAAAAAATTTTTTACAATACTGCAAAATTTTTGAACAGATCTGTAACCCATTCAAATGATCTTTATCATATTTATCAGAGAGAATAATTTGTATTTTCATAATTAATTTTAGAAATTAAATCTTGAAAAAGATTGTGTTGCTTTTGATTTGGGTTTCAAAATGCTGAACCTCAAATTGGTACTTTAGTAATTTCTTTAAATAAATATTTCATAAAAAAAATGTGAGCACGAGGACTGGTCACTCTGTATATAATAATAGTTTGTTATATTAAATATTTAATGTAACTAAGGCAGAAAACCTTTTAAGTATAATCATGAATTATGTAATGATGATGATGATTTTTTAATATATTAACTATTATTGCATGAATGATATCAATTTTCCTTTTATTATTTAAATCAAAATTATATTCTCTACGCTTATATTAAATAATAATTATATTTAATCTAAATTACCAGAATTAAATATTTTAAAAGATGTACATAATGTTTTAAGCATGTTAAAATTTTAAATAATTCTCCATGTACATTTAAATATAAGTAATATGGAAATATTTTGTATTTGAAAATCTGCTATAATTCATTTTAAAATCAGATTTTAATTTTTTATCATGCTTGTTAATTGACATAAAATATTAAAAATTATGTTAATTATATTTATTTTTTGATAAATGGTAATAACCCATTCAAAATTTCACAGTATTTTGTTTATTTATTTTTTGCTAATGCGTTGAATATTGAATCATCATTTATAAATATTTTCAAAATGCAATTTAAAAACAAAAAAATCAAAAAATATTATAATGTTTTTGGATATGTGACAGTTTGCACATTTCTGTCTAGTGGACAAAGTTTAATGACTCTCCAACAAGCTCCGTATCTTCTCCCGGGATGAAGCCCGTGAACTTTGATTTTTCTGCGGCATCTGTGGAACAGGTTAATTGAAGTATTCCTTTATAATCTATTTGAAGTTAAATTAGGTCAGATCAGGCAGAATCTAACCCTTTTTATTTTGGTTTCTGTTGTGACATGGATGGGAGTGAATCTATAGGCCTCTTTATCCTTGGTTGTGCATCCCTTAATGTTTTATTTCCAACATTTTCTTACCTGATTCTCTTTCTGTGTTGTTATTAATCTGTAATGAATTAAACTTCATTACAGATAGGGAAAGTACCTATGCACCCTATTAAACCTTTCTCTTCTAACATTTGTGTCTTCTTGTTCCTTGAAAATGTTAAATTTATGGAATTTTTTAATGTATTGTTATGTTTAATATCATAATTCTATTGCTTATTCAAAATATTTTACTATAAAGCTCTCCTTATTTCTCAAATATTTAACCCAAATTTTTTAATTTTTTGCACCATTGTGAACTTTTCTTAGACATTTTATTTTTTAATGATAATTGTGTTAAAACTATAGTTAAATTTATGTTTAATTCATAACTTTAAATTTACAACTGTTTTACTTACAATAATGTTTTTATTATAAAGGATCCAAGAATTCTTCATCCTGTGGCGGTAAGATTATCACCCGATGGTCAACCTGTATCATATAATGAAGTTGATAAGCCATCAGGTGATACAACCAAAAAAAAAATTTTTTTTTAATTATTACATTTTTAATTTGATAAAATGTTAATAAATTATTAATATTGCTTATTTTTGCTATATTTGAAGAATGTAGTGAAACAAAACGAATAACATCTCAAGCTATACAAAGACCAATTCCTCGTAAACCATCTGGTAAGAAAAGTTTTTATTAAGATATATTTTAGTTTATTTTAACAGAATTAACTAATATTTCTTATTATCTACAATATTTTTTTAGTTTTCAGACTTTTATAACTCATTTTATGAAAAATTCAATTTTTTCTAAAAATTTCAAAAATATCCATTTATCAAATCACATAATTGAAATAAGTTTGACAGATTAGACAGTAAAATAGACAGATGGAACAAAAAGTCCAAATTCTTTCAAGCCATTCAAATATAAACAATGTTTGTTTACATTTAATTTTAAAAAATATTTTGGCAACTGAAAAAATTTAGAAACTACTGACAGTGGTTTCTAAAAGGGCATATTGCCCTTTTGACGGTTATTATATTTATCATTGTTTTATTGTTTATATTTTTAACAAATACACAGAAAACTGATTTGTAAAAACTGGATTAATAAATCAGGATTGAATTTTTTTATTATCGTTTTTGTTCCTCTTTCTTGATGTCTATACACATTAATGGCAGTGAACATGTTAAAGGTAAACTTAGTTAATCTCTGACCTGTATAGATTTGACATATATTGATCTATACTTATATGATTCCCTGACTAAAAATCAAATATATATTGATTGAAGCAAATAAAGCTATAACAGAGATAAAAGTATTTATTATTAATTTCATCATATGATAAATGATTTTTAGTTAACTGGATTCAAACCTGGACCTCTCCTAAAAAACTGAAGGTCTGGGACTCTGAATTGAATCCAGATCCTCTAAGATGCTAAACAACTGCTTTACCATGTGACTTATAAGCTTATTCTTTTAATATATTTAATGAAACATCTAACATGTTTGTTTTGATTTATGCAAGATTCTGCAAACTGATTCACTTAGGTAAATCAGGATTTCCTATATTTTAATTTTGAACTTAATAATCATATTTTTCCCAATTAATAATTCTTAATTTTATGTTTTTTCTATCTAACTTCTATTCAGTATGTTCTTACTATCTTCTTATCTGACATTCTTTTGCAATTAAAAACAAAGCCAAATGAAACATTTTTATGTAATCTTTATAACACATTTCTTTGAATTACAAAATTATCATATTGTAAACTTAAAATAGTAAATTATTAAATTATTATTTTTTTATTAACAATAAAAAATATATAAATCATATTTAATATCAATGAAACATAATAAATATAACATTGTTTTGTTTCATACATCATAAATTTATAATTCTCATGAATAATTTTTACAAATTTTTATAATCATTATAAAAGATCATTAAAATAATTTACAACAATAGGTGCTTGACTCTCTCAATTAAATATAGTATGAATCATTTTCAGAAATAACATCTAAAAAATATTGCAGGGCATTATTATTACTTAGTTTTTAATATTTTTGAAAAATATCCATATTTATCATCATCATCAGCATTTCTTATTTTATTCACTGCTGGATATATATGTCTCTTTCTTTTATTTCCAGATGTACCTATCTTCAGCAATCTGCATCCACTGAGAACCAAATATTTTTCTTATATCATCTCATCATCATTTGTGTATTGCTTGCCAGGTTATATTTTCCCTTGCATTGGTTGCCACTCTGTAATTCTTTTTGTCCATCAGTTATTGATATTTCTTACTATGTGGCCTTCCCAATGCTACTTACTGCTTCTAACTACCAGTATGTCTTCTACTTTGATTTGTTCTCTTACCTGTATGTCGGTCTGGAGTCCTTTCTGGTGAATCCTAACATGTATCTTTTCTGCTTTGGATTATTGCTAGTTTCTCTTCCATTTTCTTTGTAAGAGTCCATGTTTCTCAGCCGTACATCATTTACTGGAAGTATACACAAGAGTTTTCTTTTAGGGCATATCTGTATCATATTGCCCTTTAGGAAGTTATTGTATCAATCATATGCATACTATCCCAATTGCATCCTGTGTTGAATTTCTCTCATTTGATCTCCTTATGTAGTGATTACTTGAGAAAAAATATTGTAGTAATTCAAATTGTTAGCATTTCCTAAAATACAGAAATATTTATAATTTTAGATGAAAGATGATATATAAGTTTACTCTTGGGCATTTAACAAAGTATACTTTGAATATGTTATATATGAAACTAAATGAACCTAATTACTTTGCTGAATTTATCCCTTGATATGCTTAATGGAAATTTTAATCATTTGAAATAATTTGAACTAATATTTAGTGCATCTACCAATTAATAATTAAACTAGAATTTTTAACTAATTTAGATGATACCATTCTTTGATTTAATAATTAATAAATATTCTAATTATGAGATGATGCTAAAAATTAGTTTAAATTATTTCAAATGATTAAAATTTCTGTTAAGCGTATTAAGGGATAAATTTGGCAAAGTAATTAGATTCATTTAGAGTAAATTCCCTTGAAGTTTGGATTATAAAATATATAAAACTGTTAACAACAATTGAATATTTTTTTAATTCTTCTTTAGTTTCTATAATAATAATTACAACTGTTTTATAAATTATCACTATTATAATAATAGAAATAATATGAAATAATATAGAATATTAAAATAATAATGTGTTCGATATAAATGTTAATAACTCAATAAAATTTATTTTTTGTAGCACCAGCACCAGGAGCTCTTCCACCACCATCTCAAAACTCGTTGCAAACTACAGAAACAAATTCTGAATCTGCCAATGTACCAGTTTCTGTTAGGTAATTATCATTATTAATTTTTCTTTTCTTTCAGATTGATTAATTCATATATTTTGAATTATGTTGTTCCTATACTTTGTGTTTTAATCACTTATTTTTCTAATATAGTTTGATGATATGGATTTTAAAAACAAGTTTTAATAATTACATAATTATATATAAATTTTATTATTTAAAATTATAATAGTAATAAAAATAATACTAATTATGCTTATAATTAAATTTATCCATTTTTGCAATTCTTCAAATTCCATTGTAGGTATTTCATTCATTTAAAAACCCAGTTTTGATATTGCAATTTTGTTGATGTTTTTTTTTACCACACAATAATTTTGCTTCTAATACTATCTCATATGCACAATTTTTCCTATGCCTTCATTTGCTTCCTCGGAAAATCAGAAGAAGGTAAGAAACTTCAATTCAAAATCACTCACTGCTGTAAACCCTTTCTTCCCTCTAGGAATAATTACATTTCTTCTCTATAAATACTATTCTAATTTTATTATGTATTTAGGATATTCTATTCAAAATGAATTTATTTCTTTTACAAATATCATTGCTATATATAAGTTTCATTTAAATATTTCTAATTGAATCACGTAATGAAAAAACTTGACATTTTATATTTTAGTAGTTTACATATAATAACCATGAGAAGTAATTGAGTATTATAAAAAATATGTCAAAATTAATATTTTTTTGTTTTATGAAATTTAAAAATTTCATATCATTAGTAAAATGAATAAATGTATTTTGTTACTAATATGGAATTTTTATTTAAAATATATACAGTTGATTCCGCTTAATTGGGACATGTTGGAATTGATTCATTTTGGCCAACTAAGCAGTTGCTCCAATTATAAAAACTAATAATAAATTCTAAAATAAAATATGTAATACGTAGTAAATGTATAAGTAGGTAAAAAATAATAATTAGGTATCTATTTTAATGCTTTATTAAACCAGAATACAGAAAATGAGCCTCTGATATTCATGCCTCGCCCTCTAACTATAGAAAACCATTGATCTAATGCTTCTTTTACTTCTGGATCCTTTCCATCATGCTTTTTTTTGAATGTTACTGAAATTTCTTTCTGTAATGCCCACTCTTCATGCAGTTGATTTTCTTGTTGTAGGAGAAACACACTGATGGATTTTGATACACCAATTATATCAGCAAGTCTGCGTAAATGTATAAGTAGGTAAAAAATAATAATTAGGTATCTATTTTAATGCTTTATTAAACCAGAATACAGAAAATGAGCCTCTGATATTCATGCCTCGCCCTCTAACTATAGAAAACCATTGATCTAATGCTTCTTTTACTTCTGGATCCTTTCCATCATGCTTTTTTTTGAATGTTACTGAAATTTCTTTCTGTAATGCCCACTCTTCATGCAGTTGATTTTCTTGTTGTAGGAGAAACACACTGATGGATTTTGATACACCAATTATATCAGCAAGTCTGCGATGGCTTGCATTAAATGGCTGGCTTTTAATTTTATCCAGCCAAGCAATTTTACTCAAAAGTGTAAAATCATTTTTTGGCATTCTGGCAAAGATTTAAAAATTTTAAATAAAATTGACACACACTGTAAATGAATATTGCTAAGTATGGTATATACTATATAGTAACGGTATACTCTTAAGTAGCCGCATACTTGCCAGACCCATGACGATAGATAACTTATTCGCATCACACTAGTTTGCCAAATATTAGTGTATGTAGCATTGGCATACTTTTGAAAAATCCCTAAAATATGTCAAAAATTGCTAAATTCCTTTTCTGCTACTGTCCCAATTAAGCAAAAAGTTGTCCCAATTAAACATTTAAATTATGTATCAGTTTATTAGTTTGGTTTCCGTTCTTTGAGATTTGGCCCAAAAAAGCAGCTGCCCTAATTAAGCAGAATTGACTGTGTGTGTATTTTGCAAATTGATTTTACAAATTTCTTAAAATTAATACATTTATGTCCAAAGGGGTTGTAGACTTAAGTCACTGCTGTTAGTGTTCTATGATGTTTTTTAATTCACATAAACTAAACTAGCTACTTTATGGTTTATGAAATATTTTAGGTTTTTTATAAAAATCAAGAGGATTTACTATTATATGATAAAATAGAAATGACTCCTATACTATATATCAAATATCCTAAGCCAAATTGATCTGTAGTGTGATAATTTTGTAATAATTAATTAAAGTTAGGCTAAGATAGTATTATCTAATTTATATTCTAATTTATTTATATATAATTTATATTCTTCTCAGAAAATACTCTGAGAAGCCTCTGCTGGAGAATCTAAGGAATGATATCAATGGCTGGATCTCCAGCCATTCAACAAATCATATTGTCTCATGATGTGATATCGTTCTTTAGCTCCTATAGTAGAGGCTACTTGGAACATTCTCTGAACTCACCTATAATATATAAATATATATATAATGGCTTATGAACCATAAATGCATGTCTGTCCACATGAATTTGAGTACTTCCCTAAGACTTAGACAGCTGAAATTTGGAGATGTTATAGAGGGACTACTGTACTGATTCTGAAAAAATTTTTGCCAGAAAACATTTAGAAATTATCATCAGAAACTCATTATAATTCTTTTTTGAAAAACTTTAACACAATTGCAATAAACTGATTAGGGCCCATAAAATTGCAGTTGTAAAATTTTATTATTTGTCCCTGACTCACATGGCAAATGCCATCAATGGCACAAAAGAGGTTAAATAATTAGTATTTAGTTAGACATCAATAAATCAATTTCATAAGAACTACTAGCATGATAAAATTGCGTTTTTTTATTTACTTAGTATTATTATCCAACTAGTAACTGAATAAAATATTGAAATGGAAGTTTTGTTGAAACTCATCGGATAATGATTGAGTTTAAAATCTAACACTAGAAGAATGTTTTGCATTTGAATAGAATACTATAATGGAATGCACAGCCAGAAATTGATTTCAGAAATTTAGAACCAGAGATGAGTCACCTGAATTTGCACTATATAACAGCTATCTTGTGGCCATCAACAATGAAGTTTTGAAATCAACCATAAGAAGAAGAAAATAGTTGAACATGTCATGATCTTTCTATGATGATCTAATGATTTCATCATTGATATGAAGACAATTTGTACAAAATTGTTAAAACATACAAATTGAGCAGATGAGTTCCATGTGAATTTCCCAATGCCAATAAATGATATGTACCAGCCTATCTTATCCTAATCCCACTGTATAACCATTTCTGGATTGTTTACTGGCATGTGATGAAAAGTGGATCCAATGTAAAAATCCTTTAAAGAAATATTGTTGAATGTCTATCACTGACCCCAGTCCATGAACTTCAAGGTCACCATTGCATCACTGTAAGGTTCTCTTTTGTCTGATGGACAGTTCATAAAATTATCAATCTTAAGTTACTGCAACTTGGTCAAACAGTTATGATGAATTCTAGTCATAACAGCTTGAATGTGCTCATGAGGTATTGAAAAAGAAAGCAGCAACACTTATTAATTGTAAATAAGTATTATTCCTTCAGGATAATGTTTGTCCACATATTGCCAAAATAATCAGAGAGACAGTTCAATACACTGAATGGGAATGTGTGTTATCCAACTTATTCACTAGATATATATTTTTTGGATTATCATTTGTTTATAACCCTTGACAATAATCTGTGTGAACATTGGTTTAAGAATGACATGAGATAACTATAGAAACTTTCTTCTGCTCCAAAAAAATGCACTTCCGTAGCAAGGTCATTATAAACTTATTTCAAGATAGGGAAATGTGATTTTAAATAAAATTTAAATTATGTGAATAAAATTGTTTTTAGTCGGAACTAAAAACAATTTTGTTCACATAGTTTAAATTTTTACTGAAGTATCTGAAACTGAAGTATCAAAACAGCAAAAACTTTCATAGTTCATTGATATGTTCTAAAAGCTTTGTTGTTGATATTCAGTTATATTTCTGTCAATTTTCTAAAAGCTGTCTTCATTATAATTCTACTATATTACAGAATGATTCTAAATTATTATTGGGTTTCTGTGGCCTATAATTTTCAAACTGGAAACAACAAAACTGCTTATAGAAAATGAAAGTATAATTTAAAAAGTTTATTTTCTTTGTCATATTAATGACTGGGTGATAATGATGTCATATTTTATAAAATGGTGAATGTTCGAGAGAAAGTAATGTTTATACTTTGTTTTTTCAAAACAGTCAAGTATTCAAGAGAAATAGTCCAAAGATATTCATCTTTGGACTATCTCTCTTGAATACTTGACTGTTTTGAAAAACCTTTTGTCTGATGTGTTTTGTCATGTTCAGAAATTTTGGAGCACTAACTTTGTGGAAAAAAATAATGACAATGATGACCTATTGGACATACTACAGCTGTATGTTATCCCAGTTGGAAGATTACCAGCTAAATGTGATGATCCAGAAAGATGGTGCACCACTATTTTGGGCTCTTATTTTCTGAGAATTTCTTAACATGCATTTTCCTGAGTGCTTGATTGGATGTGGTGAACTGATTCCATTGCCTCCACATTCATCTGATATGCTACTTGATTACTTCTTATGAGTATACATGAAGGACATTGTTTATAAGACTTCTGTGACCTCCTTTGATAAACTGAAGACCAGAATTATTGCTGCAATGGAAATTATTATACTGCAAATGCTGGAAAATACTTGGAGGGAAATTGATTTTTGCTTGGAAATCTTACATATCACAAAAGATGCACATTATTGAAGTTGTTTAGCATTCTATAGGTAAAACTTTGAATTACATTTTCATATTCTGTAATAAACAGTTTTATTATTTCTGGTTTGAAAATTAAAGCCATGGAACCCAGATAATAATTTAGAATCACTCTGTATATTTTTGCATAGTTATAATTTGTTGTCAGGATTAGATCTGTATTATATAATAATTTTGGGCAATTTGGTTTGTTATTTTTTTACTTGATTCTGAACTTATTAAACTCATATACTATCTTAGGAATTTAAGTAATTAAGTAATTTTTCCATTAATTTTATAAAAATTATTACACTCCTATGACTTACCAAAGAGGAACGTGCATAGAATTTATTTATTGGTTAGAAATAGTTATTTCATTCTTTATTTCCTGATGTAGAATTGATATATATAAAAAAATAGAACTGATCAGGAGAAACAATCTATTACAGAAATGTTTTCAACATACTCTTGTGGTCTTCCTCAGCTGCTGAAGTTCTCACAAGTAGGTCAAAAATGTTTTTATAATAAATTGTTTCTCTTGTTCAGTGCTCTTTATTTTTATAACTAGTTATACAATCTAAAATATTAAATGAAATGTTTGTCAATCTGTTATACATTTCAAAAATTAAAAAAGCTATGAACATAAAAATTTTTACTCAATGTTAAATGGTCAAGATCTTGGAAAAAATCATGTTTGAACTTGATCCATTGTTTGAGACCTGAATTTTGATCTAATGTTAATTGTAACAAAGTCTAAATTTTTCCATTAATTCATGATAATCTTAAATTTATTGCTGATATATTCCAGAAATTTTTGTACAGGGTGGAATTATTAAAGAGAGAAAATACAAGATAGATTTGAGCTCAATAAATGCTTTTTAGATAGTGGTAGTTTGATGAAAATTGGCACAAATGAATTTTCATATTTTTTTAAACAAATTGTCAATTATTTTTAAATTATTATTGATAGATTCCTAAATTTTTATTTCAATATTACAAACGAATTTTCTTTAATTAGTTATGATAAATGATTGTTTTCTTCATATAAATGATTGTTTGGATTAAATCATCATTGTGAATGTCATTTAATTTTCCACTCTGAAATATCAGATATTTACTAGTTGCACACAAAATTTAAATATTACTGTCGGGAAAATTTTGATATTTAAAATTCAATATTTGTTTCAGAATCCTAATAAAATCATCTTAACTATTTACTAAATAACTTTAATCTAGACAATACATACAAGCTCAGTTTTTTAAATAGACTAATTTATTACACTTATAAATAAAAACTGGAGCACTTTTGGCATAAAAGAAAAACTTGTTTGAATAATTTAAATTAAACAGTAATTAATTAAAAATAGTAATGATCAAAACTAAATAAAAACAGTATGGTTGCTATGGTGATATAGCAATGCAAGAGTTAATGTATCATTAAAAAAGTTTCATGTCAGGTTATATATTAAAGTTACACATAATATGCGTGTATAGAAAGGAATAATATATAAAAGAAATAATTACAATATTTAAGATGTTATACAGTAATTAATTATAATAAATAATAATAATAGAAAAAATATAAATAAAATAAAGTAACAAGTATAGAGTTTTTTTTTATAATGGAAGTGTAATTATGCTACTGATTTTCATTCACCTAGATCATGGGTTGGCGAAGTTTTGAGACGGAAGAGTCAAATCTATCCCTCACAACAATTTAAAAATTATTCAAGAGCCATAAATATATTTTTACATATAAAGAAAATTTAAAGTAATATTATAACAAGTTATAATATTAATTATATTTTTATTAAATGAAGAAAAAAATCACACAAAAAATTTCTCTCATTGGTTTTAATCAGTATGAGCAATGAGTTTGCATTTCATTAGAAAGTTTCTGTATGTTCAATTTGTAACTAGTCGTTTTTAATTTAAGGCATGATTCCAAATTGGCATCAGTAATTTGACTCCTCAATTTACATTTAATGAAATTCATGTTAGAAAATGATTGCCTACATAAATATGCAGACCCAAAATTATTGAGAATACCAAATGCAAATATTTTCAACTCATGAGTCTGAAAGACTATTCCAATTATTGAAAATCTTTGCGTCTGCCTTCTGTAGGTCTTTTATAGCAGTCTGCTTGTGTTAATTATTGTTCTTCCAGTTCTTCTATGATAGTTTTATTTCCATTTTCAACCCAAAGAGCTGCAGTTTGCTGACCTCTGACTTAGATCAAGATAGAGGTAAACTTTTGGTGTCCCTACATTCATAATACATGCTTTAATTTCCAATTATATATTTTTGAAGACTTCTGCAGACTTCAACTTCTCTGCATTTGTCACATAGTTAATAGTGTTTACTTGTCCCTAGTCTATGGAGAGATCTGTCTCATAAAATCTCTGTGCCAATATGGTGCCAAGTTTCCACTGGTTATGTCCTGTATATGCTCAAGAAACTTTGTCTTGTTTTTAAACTTCTTTTTATATTTCTAATGTAGATTTACTTGTTTCTTGTATTATTATTTCATGCTGGAATAATGTGTTTTCTGGAGGATGTATCATAAATTTGAATTTATCATTCTGTAGCTTATCATATATTGTTTTATGAAAGTTCTATATTTAGCCCTTTTTAAATTTTGACTTTGTGATGTAGTGAAAGGTCGTATTTTATTGGTTTACTGTAAATTGACATTCTTGTTAGTTGAAACTGATTTACCAGAATTATATGGGTGTGGGTGCATCTATTGTTCAACGATTCTATGTTTCTATATAGCATCATTACTAGGGATAATTCTTGGTTGCATGTTCAATAATTAGATTTATTTCTTTAGTTTTTGTTTCATTTGTTGTACATTGTGTCCTTATGTGCCAGAAAAGTGTTTTTTTATTGCTGTCATTCTGTATTTAAAAAGGTCTTCGGACCAAAATGAGATCATTAATGGCATATATGTTGGGTTACATTATATAGTTAGGTTAATACTGAAATACTTCTTATTTTAGATATTAAATAAAAGTAAAGCAGGCTACATGGATAGCTGTTAATGTTTTTGAATAAACAATTTATCTTACTTATTTGGCTTGTTTTTACTTTCAGTTAAGTTAAATATTCCATTTATTTTCTCTATAGATATATCCAGAAAAAGGACATTATGATGTGTTTATTTTTTTAAATTTAATCTATTGATAAATTTATAAAACTAGCAAATAATAATTTATTTGCTAGTTTTATAAATTTGTAAATAAAATTATTTGGTAATAGAACTATTAGTGTAAGACAATATATTAATGGACAATAGGAAAATGCATTCCGAGCTATGTTTAGATATCGTGTGTAAAAAACGTTGTAAAAGCTGTTATACGAAAAACAAGTACAAGAATCAGCAAGAAACATAATAATACAGTATTTAATTTACTCCATAATGAAAAAGAAAATAGATTAGATCTCAAATAACCAGGTGTTTATAAAAACTCCATAACAGATAAATCTACTGTATTTAATAAATTTTACATAGATAATACATGAAGGGCATTAAAATATTGAATATCAGAACATAAACATCATGATTTATTTAACAAATACTACCACTTTAGTCAAGAAACATCTGAACAAAATGTCAATTTATGGAAAAAGTCAGAAATTATTGATATCTTTTCTTTTTAAGAGGATATAACCTCTTGTTAACTTTTTAAGCTGTTGAGTCTGTGATATTTTTCAAAATAAACTTAATATGCAAAACATTTAAGGATAATAAATAGAACACAGTAAAAAACTTGTAGGTGTGAAACATTAAAATTTATGAAAAGTATTTGAATAATTGATTCACAGCACAATTTAAAGTGAAAAAACTTAATTTATTGAATAATTATAGTACTTTCCAGGTTTAATAAGCCATCTTCAGTAATTTTAAGAAGGTTGTTATATATGGCAATAAGTAGTAATTTATGAAAACACCATGTGTTCTGTTTCTTCAGTTGTTAATATCTTATTTAAGCAATCCAGTGAGTGAAGGACTTAAATGTTGTCAGAAATCATGCTTGCTTAATGGGAAATAATTTATTGAAAAGATTAACATGGTTGTTTAATTTTTATTATTTATACATTGTTTATACATGCTAATTACCAATTACATATAATAATAATTGAATAGTATATAAAAATTAGATTACATAAATTATTGTGTGTATGAGTGTGAGTGAGTGAGTGAAGGTAAAGTGATTAATCTGGTGATTATACCTAATCACCAACAATTTCAGATTGTTGTGATTAAAATATATAAAAATACCAAATAATTTCATATATTGTGAATCACTGGAAAATGTGATTCACAATATTTGAAATAAATGTGATAAATTTATTTTAAATATTGTGAATCACATTTACTGGTGATATACATACTCTTCAGTTTGTAGTGATAAATATAAAATTATATTTAATCAATCAAATTTACTAACCATTATGCATAATCGTCAGTCTAGGATGGTAAATTTGATAGATTAAGTATTTTCATCAAATAACTTTCATTTTAACAAATATACAGTTATTTTTTTCAGAAATCAGTTTGTGCTATGTGACAAACAATTTCTTAAATTAGAGAATGTACCAAATATCACTCTGTCTCTTAAGAAGTGTGCAAGAAAAACATCAGTTTCAGAAAGTCAGAAGGACCAAAGATGCTCATATAAAGAGTGTGTGTAATTCAACAAAATGCAAATGCAAGAAAAATTAAAAAGTTGCGTAATTCAAAATGTCATGATAGTTTGCCATGCTTGAATAAGCAATAAGAGTTATTAGAGTTCTATATATTTTCTCTACAAATTTTTTTATATTTTTATAAACATGTGGTTGTTGACAAGTACATTCCAATCTATAAACTACATGGTCTATATTTAACATTGATTGTGTTATTCTGCCTAAATAAATTAAACTTTTTACAGTAAATTGTAATTTAGGTGCAATATAAATGTCTAAAGTTTTAAATATATTCTTCACTGCATAAAAATTATTTTTATTATAAGGAACCGAAAAGAAAGCTTTACTAATTTTATTAGATAATCTTGAATTCTTTCGGGAAGAAACAGAATTCCATTTTGGGAATATTATAAGGAACCGAAAAGAAAGCTTTACTAATTTTATTAGATAATCTTGAATTCTTTCAGGAAGAAACAGAATTCCATTTTGGGAAGAATTCTGTCATAGGTCACTGTGGTCTAATCAGTTAAGGCATTGGGGCGCTATCCCAAGAATCCTGGTTTGAGTCCGGTGTGGTGGCAAAATTTTATTTCAGGAAAATTAATTTAAAAATTATTGTTTAATCATTAATTACTACATGGCGCCACCTTAGTTCTATATTCTAAATTAATTAATTATTAATTCAACAGATGATGGCACCGTAGCATTAAATCAAAAATAATCATTTAGAAAATTTAATATAGACTTTATCCACCAGGGGAAGTTTGGCTGTGTTCGTTTGGTTAGTTTGAAATGATTAATCCCCTGTTTAAAGTTTGCTTTGAGAAATATATATATATATATTATTTTTGCCATAGAGATATACAATCACTTCTTTTAAAATAGTAAAAAGCAGTTGAAAAAAGAGATGGCTATGTGGATAAATAGGATTTTATTTTTAAAATTTGCATCTAAAAAATATTTCAATAATAAAAATGTAGAAAAATAATTATTTTTAAAAAATTGTGGCATGCTACTTTTAGATAAAATAAAGGGTGATCCAATTATCTCACATATCTGCAGAGATGATCATGTAATAAGTGATCCCTGCTTGCACTGAAAATTTTTGTAAACTAGGAGAATGCAGTAAATTGTGGCATGCTACTTTTAGATAAAATAAAGGGTGATCCAATTATCTCACATATCTACAGAGATGATCATGTAATAAGTGTGATCCCTGCTTGCACTGAAAATTTTTGTAAACTAGGAGAATGCTGTATTTCATTTTCCATCTCCTCCAGTTTAGCTTCTGTTAACATACCGAATCTTCTGTTCTTCTTCCAAGTGTTTTTAAAATTTTTTTAGTTTTCTTATATTCATTAAATTGTTCTAATATTAATAAAACAAAATATATATTTTTGATTCATTTTATTAAAATTTGTTTAAATCTATAAGTTACTTTATTAAAACAACAAATTATAGGTATAAAGGAACAAAGGCAATATGGAAATATTATTGATAACACACAAGAAACAGACAACTTCTAGTTGTGTATCCCCTAAGGCAGCGATTTCCAAACTAGGAGGAGCGCCTCCCTAGGGAGGCACGCACTAGTACAAAGGGAACTCCGAAAAGTTTGACAGAAATGTAATATTTTGTAATATAAGATATATCCTATATAATAGATGACACGTTTGCAAATGCATAGTTTATAATATGGCTGTTAGAACTATTAGCAACAATAACCAATAAAAATAATACTGTCATTCAAATGTCAGCTAGAGAGTCTGTATTAACTATTATTTGTTGTTATAAAAAGAAATTAATTTAAAAATGATTATCAATTACGTTAATACAATTCAATATGATTGTCAATTACGTTTATTTTTTCCTTTTTTGTATTAATAAAGTTTTGCCATGAAATGTATGTGTTACTTTTATGAAATAAGGGGGTGCCAAGATTAGATTGTTTTAGGGGAGGCATAGTAACATAAAGTTTGGAAACCACTGCTGTATATGATGTAAATATCACTTTCATAGATACTGCAATATCTTTTGAAATTTGAATTATGGATTTATTTATTTACTAGGAAGGATACCTTGCATTGTTCGAGAATTCCAGTACATAATACAGTTTATTTGAGCTGAAAAATGGATGATAAGTCAATAATGAACTATGCAGAAACATTATTTACCATATAATCTAACTCATTTATTATAGCATTTGGAATCATTTGTTTTGTTGTACCCAGATTAATGTTGATTTAATTAGATTATTATTATTTCATGATGATATCATTGTAATATTAATACATAAATTGTGATTCAGTTATAAACTTTATGGATATTAGGTTGGCAATCAAATAGAACAGTGTTTTCCAAACTGTGGGGCATGAGTCTATGGCAAGGGAGGATGCAAAAGAATTAACAAAAACATCATTGTTGAAACAAACAAGCAAAAAATAAATTCGAATTGGTGTTGAAAAAAATGAATCGGCAAAAGAGTTATAAATACAGTACATATATCCATGTATTCAAAAACTTTCTGCTTTAACTGTTTTGAAGACAAAATATCAATCTGCTTTAATGGCTGAAAAATAATTGCAAGTAGCGACATTTTCCATGACACTGATTTGAGAGAATTTATGCCGAAAAACAAGCCCACCCATTGCATTAAATATTATAGTTTATTAAACATGTATTCTATTTTTCGTTTTTTTTTTGTAAGTTTTATTTAATTGAATTAAAAATTATTACAGCAAAATAAATATATATTTATTATGTATAAAATCCTTATTTATGCAAAGTATAGTATATTGTTTTGTAGTATTAAATTGTAAGTAGAAAGTATTTATAAAATTAGACTATTATGAAAATGAGGGGACATATCAATTTTTTATGAAAAAAGGGAGGTGCAGCAGATACAAAGTTTGGAAACCACTGCCCTAAGGCATCTGATCCTCTATATAGAGATGAACTTCCGTGTCGGTCACTGATTCAATGGTAGTTCTTGAGATCACCATTAAAACAAGTGGGAAATTTCATATCTATCAAATTTATGAACTACAATTTTGGAAATTATGCAAAAATTTACAAAATTTAAAAGTAATATACATGTAGGCCTTGATTAGTGAGAATAATGGGTCCCACGAATTCTCACACTATTCGAAGTATTAACTATATGTAAAATATGGTAATTGACTCTTGTTTTGTGAGATTCCGGTCATTTTAGCAATGATTCTTGTAATGGTTGAATTATTTGAAACAGCAGCATCCAGTACTTATGACAAAATCTTTCAACAACATGTGAATATGATCACTTTAAAAATAATTCTCAATAATAAAAAAATCTTCTGCTCCTGGGAAAAAGTCATGCTACTCCTTTTATAAGCAATACTACACTGCACACATTGTGTGTGTGTCCCTGATCACATAACCAAGCCACTCAATTCAGAAGGTATTAACCTTCTTTCTGTTGGCATATTGTGCACTAGAACAATCTTTGTATGATTTACACAATCACCTTTGCAGATATGCAAGATAATTGGATCACCCTATATCATAAATAAAGTAAAATTATAATCAATACTATTGGAAAATTAAAATTTTATGAGATAAATGCTGTTATATTCTATACATATGCTATATAGAAGCATATCTCGTTTATGACATTTTATAGTGATTTGCCAATATAGCACTTTCAATTATATTTTGTGTGATTATTTTATATCTCAAAATAAAAATTTTATATAAAATAATACTAGATAGAATAGATATATAAAACACAAATTAACAATGTGATTATTTTATATCTCAAAATAAAAATTTTATATAAAATAATACTAGATAGAATAGGTATATAAAACACAAATTAACATATAGCTGGGCTGGGCCTGGAATCATCCTGAAAAAGCGAGATCCGGAATCAAACTCGGAGAATCCAAGTTTGATTCCAGATCTCACATCTTCAGTTCAGATACACTTTTTAAAATATGGTCATCTGGTCAAGCATTATTGTACACTTAATGAATAATAGTTTAAATATGCTTTTAGGATTTTATATGCATTAGCAAATGAAAAAAGGCATTGATTCGCTTTATACAGTGGTCTCAAATGTAACCACACAATAACAAGGTATGCCTGCATTCTATATTATATTCTATGTATACAGGGTGAGTCAGCTAAATCCAGACAAAATAAACAAATTAATTATTAATTATTAAAATTAATTGAATATTTTTTCTAACATGCTTAGTTTAGCTTTCTTTAAATACATTAAATGACCTATAAATTGATTATATTGAAATGATAAAGATTTCACTTTTGAATATTGGATTATTGATTAAAACTATATATGAAACTATAAAATTATATTAAACACTTATTTTTAAGAGTATTGTACAAATAAAAGAAAATGTAGAAAATTTAAAATTTAACTATATTCGTATCATTATCATTTCACTTTTGAAAGAAATTTAAAATTTAATATATTTGAACAAATTAAAATTTTTCTGTTTTGTGCTATATTATATATTAATATTAATATTTTTATTAATATTATTGTGAATAGTTATATATATGTGAAGATCTAATTCCTATTTAAACATTATATAAAAAAAATCATATATAGGTGTTCCTTGCTTTACATGATTAATTGATTCTATGAAATAATCACGTAAAGTGAGTTGAATTTAGCATGGGTGAGATTGGGATAGGGGTTTCTTCAGAAGGATAAAAAAATGAAAGCTTTACACCTATGAACAAAAGATCAAATTTGAATGAATGAATTACTTAAACTTATAAACAAAACACAAATTTTAATGAAGAAATTGTTGTATGAATGAATTTAATTAATACAACTCATAAATAACTAAACACTACATAATTCTGACAGTCTCCAATTCAATGTTGAATGGACTGGTTCTGATGAGTCTGGATCATCTCTCTCTTACTCTCTTGAAGTCTCTGGGAGGATATGATGATAATTTTGAACATTTTAATGAAACAGTTGAGACAGCTGACAGCCAACATTCTTCCTCTCACTATAAAGTTCTTTGTAGCAAGTCAAAGAATTCTGAATTTCTTTTGCAACTTTGGCACTTCTAGTCTCATTAGGATCATTTTCTTCAATTATTCTGATGGCACTGTCAATATGTTTAAAAAATTCAGTCATTTATTTTGTTGAAAGTTGTTTGATGGGCTCAGCAACAAAGGGCTCCTGACTTTCATCATTCATGTTGTTTTCCATTTTCAGAAGCTCTTCATTAGTTGAGTTCTGATGAATGGTACTCTAGCAGTTCATCCAGATGAGACAATTTTTAAACAAAAATTTTTTTTAATTAAAAAAGTTAATATATTTTTTAAAATCGTGTTTATAGCAAAACGCAAAAGTGAGATCGCATATAGCGAGGGATACCTGTATTCTACTTTAATATTTATTTTCAACTTATTTTTAGTTGTATTAATGACCTAAATGTTTTTAAAAATGCTAAATTTAAATCTATAATAAATAAAGTCCTGGTTTGGAAAACTAAATTAACACATAAACTTATTTATCACATCAAAAAGATTTTTATTATAAAGTACTTTTTGGTATTAATTCATTGTTAGTAAACTATTGAGTCTACAGCTTACTGATGATAAATAAGTTGCTGTGTGTTAATTTAAATCCTAGATTATTTATAAAGTTATATTCTGCACTCGATCTTAACTAATCAGCTAATTTGTACTTATCCTCAAATGCATCATCGGTCTGGCTTACTTAAACGTCAGCATTCAATTTGAAATTTATCCAGATTTAGCTGACACAGCCTGTATGTATGTATGTATGTATATGTATATATATATATATGCATGCTATATAATGCTGTCATATTCTATATACATCGGTATATAGTAAAAATAAAATAATGCTTAAAATAATTTCCATCTCTTGCTAATTTTGCAATTTTATTAAATGTAGAAATAAAATTAAAATCTTTCAATGTATAAAATTTTTTAAAATCATTAATAATTATGAAGGTTCCATCTCTTGCTAATTTTGCAATTTTATTAAATGTAGAAATAAAATTAAAATCTTTCAACGTATAAAATTTTTTAAAATCATTAATAATTAACATACTTGATTGCTGTAATGTCAGACTGGACAAATCTGAAAATAAGATAGAAATTATTAATTATATATTATAATACTAAAACAATCATCATAAAATTCCAAAATGCATACCAATTCCAGGAGATACAACTCTTTCATAATGATAAGGATTAACACAGACATTATCACATTTCAAATCAAATGCATATTGACAATATTTAACGTGTTTTAATTCATTTTTATGCAAGTCAGGCCAGCGCCAGATTCGAGCATATATCACATGAGGGAATCCTTTTCGACCAGCAACCTATAATGGATAAAAAAAGTTTTTGTCTTTAAAATAATGAAAAATAATTTGATATATCAGTATTTGTCATTTTATTTATAATTTAGTCCTTATGAGCTTTTACGAAGTGCTTATTATGCAATTAATGAAAAACTATTTTATTTAGTAATATAAATACTACTAATTAAAATACAGATAACCCCCAATTTACGAAGCCTCAAATTACATAGTTTCAAAATTACGAAATAATATGGCAGAACCTAACCCCAGCATAAATTGAGGATTACCTATAGTTATCAAACATAAATGATAAGAATATTTCAACAAAATTTATATTTTGAAAAGTTTGCTAAAATAAATAGAAATTAAAATAATATAATTTGCTGTTTTTTTATTTAAAAAAAACATAGATTTTGAAATATAATATATGGCTATCTTTTTATATAGGTTGATTTAAAGAAGAAAATACTATAAGAAATATTTAACATTATGCACTAAAATTTTTATATTCCAATAGTGATTAATTTGAGTCAATCTCTTGATGAGTATTTTTTCCAATACAAAACAGGTTTTGTTCTAAGGTTTATTTAGATAAAATAATTATCAAAACAAATAATAAACTAAATGAAAAATTATGAAAAATATAAAATTAATTTTATATTTTTCATAATGAAAATAGTCAAATTACTAAAATTATTTAAAAAATGTTCTTTAAGCTAGTGTTTTCTGAAGTATAAGACACATTCCCAAGGGGAACATGTATCATATTTTGGAAAATTCACTTCTTCAGAGGATGCAAAGCAATGATGAAAACTAATTGATATTTGTGAAAGCAGCCCCATCATAGACACATGGAACTAATGCTGAACACTGTAGTAAGCATTATAATTGTATGTGACATCAAAATGATATAACAATGGATGACATCACAAAACACCATTAATATATGATGTCATGATGATGTAACAATGGATTAAGTCATATCAGTGTGATGATGAAATTGCCAAGAACAACCCATGCATGCACATAAATGTGCCTGCATTTCTTTTATAAATAGAAGAAAGAGTACTATCTTTGCAAATCTACAAAATGATAAAGACCCACTGAGCAACATAAGTCAGGAGTGTATGCGGTCCCAGTATATAACAATACTCTACGAACTACAGAGTAATATATAGGAAGAACAAAAAGGGTCTAAACAACCCATGCATGCACATAAATGTGCCTGCATTTCTTTTATAAATAGAAGAAAGAGTACCATCTTTGCAAATCTACAAAATGATAAAGACCCACTGAGTAACATAAGTCAGGAGTGTATGCGGTCCCAGTATATAGCAATACTCTACGAACTATAGAGTAATATATAGGAAGAACAAAAAGGGTCTGAATATTAGAATTGAGGAACATAAAACGGATATAAGAACTGATAAGTTAATTATTGCTTTGGCTAATAAAGCCTACGAAGATGTCCTCTCCATCTATTGGAATGATACAAGTATAGTAAGAACCATCAAGTACAACATAAAAAGCAACATTGCAGAAGCCATAGAGCTAGAAAAAAGAAAGGATAAAGTAAATTTAATCAATGACAACAACTCAGAAAACCTTTTATTATCCTATATACTAAACCTTCCTGGTGTGCAAAAAATATGTAAAGCTCTATATAGTTCAATGATAGTCATGTATTTTCATTATATTATTATATTTTTATTCAATTATTGTATTATTATTCCTTTTAAAATGAGGTAAATTTAATCACTTTCTATATATTTTTTTTAAAATTGTGTTTAGAAATTGTTAAAAATTTAAAAAAAAAAAAGTGTTCTAAAGAATTTAGAACTAGTTATGTTCTCTTATGAAATATTTGTATGAAAAGAGTTTATGTACTGATGAGGACTTCAAAGAAAGGTCAAAAACGTTTTAGTAATAAAGTTCTTTCCTGTTACAAAAACTGAATTATTGTTAAGAAAGTATCATTAAGATGACGAAATCATCAGCCCCAGAAAATGTTTCAGGACAATACCTGGACATATTCAAAAACAGCCTACGGATAAATTATAGGTACAGTCTATGACAGAAAGGTTTTGACGTCAGCGGAAAAGGTTTGGCTTTCATACAATACGTAAAAACTGATTGAGTCATTACTGCAGTTGTTGACCATTGTAGGCTACAATGTGGGTTGCAACCATTCCATCGGTTGATTAGTAACGGGGGAGTGGAAGGAATATTGCATATTTAAGCGTTTACATGCAAAGAAAATGATTTTGTTTACTTGGGAGTGGAAGGAATATTGCATATTTAAGCGTTTACATGCAAAGAAAACGATTTTGTTTACTTTGTTTTGCTCTTAACTTTTATTTATATATTAAGTAGCATAAAAAATATTAATAAAATAAATTAGAATCTTAACTTTACTAGCAATAACTGAATTTTAAGTAATAAGATGTGTTGCATGCTGAAGTTTCGTTTAATACCATATTTAAAGGCATGAACTAGGTTGTTCAAGTTGAGTGCGATTTATTTCAAAATGACTCCGTATCACGTGATTGCCAACTACGATGCAGAAGGTGGAAGTAAGTTAACTTAATAGGAGAATAAAACAGCGCTATAAGCAAGGTATTCACAGATTTATTAATCAGGAAAAACGTTTTCGGACTTGATTAGAGTCCATCATCAGTTCTACAATACTTAAGAAGGCATTCCATAATTCTCATACCAGTATCGAACCTGATTTTTTTTCCTGATTAATAAATCTGTGAATACCTTGCTTATAGTGCTGTTTTATTCTCCTATTGACGTTTAAAGCAAGTGTTTGTGATAGTCGGGATAGCTCTTCCGGGTACGGGTGCCGATCCCGTATCACGTGATTTCCAACGACGGAGGCGGAGAACGTGGGAAGTAAGTTAACTTTTAAACTAAAATATAATAGGTTAGCATATAGGAAAATAACGATAAATAATAAGAGTGCATAATAAAATAAAAAATAGGACAGGTCAAAGTCAACTTCCTCACATGTTTTCAGTCACTGGCATTTTGGGGTCACATCAAAAATGCATATTTATATCTTTTAAAGTTTTGTTTGAATTTGGAGTGAAATGGAAAGTGAAAGAAGAATACAGATCGCATTACTCATGTCAAGTACATCATAGAAATTCTCCAGTGTAAAATATTCCCGTTCCCTATTTCTACCACGGTAAGAACGGTCTATTTCATTACAAGCTGCTGTACGGAGATTTTCCAGACTTTACAATCAAAACTACTTCCTCTAATGCAACTCCTACGGTAGATGTCAAAACCTTTCTGTCATAGACAAATGGAAAATTTGTAAGTGCTTAGTGACTTCCCATGGTCCTGCAGATAACATAAACTACTCCTGGTCAAGATCATCTCAGAGGATGGGGCATTTTGGGGTCACATCAAAAATGCATATTTATATCTTTTAAAGTTTTGTTTGAATTCGGAGTGAAATCATAGGTACAATATGATGTCATCATGACAACAATGAGTGATGTTACCAATGACATTTTGATTAATGATGTAATAATAGCATGACATCACAAAGTCATGTTGTCGTGATGACCTTCCTGTGATAGTGATATCATTGTGATATATCATAATATGCTGATTAAATCAAATTAAAACTGAACACAAAAAGTCAATTAATTTCAACTATTATAATAAATGAATTACAGTAGAACCTCGATATCTTGAATCTCATGGGAACAAAAAAAACAAATAAATCTACTCAGAAAATGACTGCTTAACTTAAATACATGAAAATAAACGAAACTAGCACTTTTTGCAGTAAGGTTAAACTTTATTTTAATACAGTACGCAAACGCTTTCGGTCTATGACCATCGTCAGGCGAAGTTCCATAAACAACGGAATTGGTTGCCATAGCAACTCTTACGTTCCTTTGATTCTGTTGTATATAGAACTTCGCCTGATGATGGTCATAGACCGAAAGCGTTTGCGTACTGTATTAAAATAAAGTTTAACAAAAAAAAGTTTATTTTAATACAGTACGCAAACGCTTTCGGTCTATGACCATCGTCAGGCGAAGTTCCATAAACAACAGAATTGGTTGCCATAGCAACTCTTACGTTCCTTTGATTCTGTTGTATATGGAACTTCGCCTGATGATGGTCATAGACCGAAAGCGTTTGCATACTGTATTAAAATAAAGTTTAGCAAAAAAAAGTTTGATATAAAGAGTTTTCGAGATATTAAGTTCAATTTTAAATAAAGATTACACAGTAGTTTTTAATACTGTATAAGACACTCTTTTATCCATGAAAATTAGCATCTAAATACTCCTGCAACTTATAAACCAAAGATTGAAAAAAAAAAGTTTGATATAAAGAGTTTTCGAGATATTAAGGTTCAATTTTAAATAAAGATTTCTATGTCAATAATACACACAGTAGTTTTTAATACTGTATAAGACACTCGTTTATCCATGAAAATTAGCATCTAAATACTCCTGCAACTTAATATCACTAAATAAACATGATCATATTGACAAAAACCTATCAATAATAAGAAGTGAAACTTGAAAACGAAACTACTGTACAGCATGTTCAGTATTCCAAGTATGCACAAAAAAGTTCCTGTTCTGGTTATCAGTAGCATATTTACATTCTTTTGTTAAATTTAAATCCTTTGTTTAGACTCCGAAATCCAGGGAAAATTTATAAGTATTTTTAAAGCTTTCTCTAGCACAAAAATTATAAATTAATTCAAGAGAGCAACAGGTTTTGAAGAAAATACTTTGAGATAACTATTGAAATTACATTGGTTTAATGCTGAAAGTGCATGGAAAAATTTTTTATAACTATTGAAATTACATTGGTTTAATGCCGAAAGTACACAGAAAAAATTTTTTCTACATATCAAGGGTTTTGAGATAGAGAGGTTCGAGTTAACAAAGTTACACTGTATATGATAAAGTAATACTTTTTGCATGATTCATTGTCAATTTATTATCCATAAATTTATAAATTTGCTTAAACTAATTTATTTATTTATTTAAATTTATTTATTACTAAGCTTACTATGATCAATGTCATGACAGCCTAAGACAGCAGTGCTCAACCCATTGATCACAGAGCAATTTTAATCAATCTTTTATTTATTCCTCCTTACAAATTTAATTAAAACTGAAAACAATAATTTATTTATCATTATTTTGTATTATTTTTTAATTCTCTTTAAGTGTATTGTGTGGGATGCCAGCGGGCGATATAATTTCACAGGCCTTAACTTTGTGCGGATATCATCAGGATCTGACACCAGTCGGTATCGGTGTGAATAATGCGAACAAAACAGGCAGGTTTGCCTGGTGGATGATGATGTGTTGGTTATAGTTGTGGGTAAGGATGAAGAGGTGCTCAAACAGCAACACAATGACAAAGAGCTTGTACAGTTAATACCTTGGACCTTTATTTGTGAGTGAGAGAGAATTACATCATATCCTAAATAGAGAGGATAAATACCTTATAAAACAGAAGGTTTGTGGCAGATCTCAATTTTACACTGTAAGAATCCACAATGGGTCTGGCCGAGAAAGTAATTGATTTGGAGATTATTTTAGTATAAGGCTGTGTAAATAAGAGGCACAAGACTCCAGGTGCGAAAGACTGACTCACCACTTGTTAACAAAAGCAAAAGGAAATTTATTTAACAATAAAAATAGAAGGTTGACAAATTCTGAATAAACTGATGGAACAAAATAAAGATCAAGAACAAATAGCAGTGTTGAGATATGAACGATAGTTACAATAAAAGATCAAGATCAAAAGATAGCCAAAAGGTTCAACCGAGTAATGTATACCTGGAAATAGAGTCATTTGTCTTCTTTCTATTTGAAGTTCCATCTTATCGTTATCAGGCAACACTAGATGAATTATGAATGAGTATTTAGTCCTTTTATCATAAACAGTGACTTCCTCCAACGTTGATGATATAAGCTTTTTTCCGCCTGGTTAGCGGGAACTTGTTGATCGTGTCTTCCATTCATTCTTCCGATATTATATTTTAAGTTAGTCTATAGTCCCACATTGTACTTAGTTACATCAATGTCGGTCCCCCGGACAGGGACGACATGGGAACCCAGCGCTTTCCAACAGGTGACCAAAACCAGGAATGACAACCAGGAACAACTTCAAGAGAAACTGAGGTCTTTTTATATCTCTTGCTTGTGGATAAGTATGATTTATTAGTTGCCGGCAGATAGTTATGATTCATTGGAGACTGTGGAAAAAATAATTGACCAAAACCAGGAATGACAACCAGGAACAACTTCAAGAGAAACTGAGGTCTTTTTATACCTCTTGCTTGTGGATAAGTATGATTTATTAGTTGCCGGCAGATAGCTATGATTCATTGGAGACTGTGGAAAAAATAATAAAAAAACGGAAGAAAATCGGATGAGGAACTTCTTTCTCTGATCCGGCTTTCTGACTCTATTTCCTGTTACAAAACCTTGCCAAATGTGGCGATAAATAATTAATAATTTTGTTTAAACGAATTTTGAAATAAAAGACGATTGTTCAGATCTCAAGAATAACAGAATTTTTCATCAATTGTGAGATCAACATTTCCTATTTTACCCGGATCTCACATACACAACTTCTATAGCACAACACTAATTGTTTATAGTTCAAAGTTCTTTATGTGATCTTCGTCCATATGGGGACCTATTTATACTTATCTATTCAGTTGGTAACTTCTGGGGGGTCTTCTTCTAATGAATTCTGTTAATTGATGCCTCAAAGTGGAAACACCTTTCTTCTCACAGGTGGGATCGACTTCCTGTTGGTGCAGTGTAGCTGGAGGAATGGGATGGCGGTTGTGAAACCTCGGTGGTGAAAGTTATTACATTGTTTTTCTCCTATCCATTTTTTTCCCGTTCTCTCTCATATTCTCTGTCGATGCGGGTGGCCGATCCTCTTTTATAACATCTCCGAGCCCAGGACCAAAACGTGACATTTTGCCAAAATTCTCAGGTTTTGATGCTTTCCTGACTATTGTTTTCTTTCTTTCTGCAGGTGGGGTCTCCTGCACTAGTCCCTGGACACCAGCATAAGCATGATCTTTCGCCCACAATATGCAATCCCTTTTTGTTTTCGAGATTTACAACCCTGGGAATGAAGTTTTGCGCAGGGCAGTATAATTCGATCAATGCTTTCTTTTCAATCTTAGTGTTCTTTCTCCCCTTTATAATTTCTTTGTTTGACGTTTTTAAATTTTTCTTATATATTAAGATTAAAATTTATATGTATCGTGGTCCTCACAATTGCTATTGTTTATTAATTTTTTGTTAAAATTTTCAAATCAATAATTTTCTTATCATTTGATACACATGAAAAGTTCCCAATATTAACTGATATTGTGCAAAAAATTGTCATGTTTCGGTTCGATATACTTGTCAGAATCTGCTTTTTCAAATATGATCATCATAAAACATCAAAAAACCAAATCATATGATGATTATCTGCAAGTGGCCACTTCATATCAACCTGACTATGAAAATATTGCTAGTTCTAAACAATGCCAAATTTAACATTAACTTCTTTTTTAATCAACCAGCATTTCTGTAATCAATTTGTTATTTATTCTAACTTTCGCAGTTCTAAACAATGCCAAATTTAACATTAACTTCTTTTTTAATCAACCAGCATTTCTGTAACTTATGTTTGTAATCAATCTGTTATTTATTCTAACTTTCACTTTTCAAAACACAGAAATAAATATTTTATTCCAATATATTTGTTTTATTAAAATAATTAAACTGATAAATTTTTCAATATACAAATAAAGTTTTTAGGGCTTGGAGAATGGGTCCTCTGAAGTGAGTGAGCTCATTTAATTGCATAGTTGTGCATAATCAGATATTAAGTTGGAGGAACAAATTTTTATAGAGTAGATCGCTGAATAACTTAGTATAGAAAAGTAGCTCGTATTGTAAAAAAGGTTGAACACCACTGGCATAAGAGATATCACATGACTGTGTTATGAAACTGAAATTCTGGAACAATACCAGATATTCTTGTGAGCAAAGTAGCTCATATTGTAAAAAAGGTTGAACACCACTGGCATAAGAGATATCACATGACTGTTATGAAACTGAAATTCTGGAACAATACCAGATATTCTTGTGAGTGAAAAGATATTTTAAAGATATTTTGACTTAAATTTGCCTGAAAATTTATATAAATGAATATCAAATGCTTTAATATTGTTATCTTTATTTAAAAAATTAACTGATTTCAGAAATAACAAATTTATTATTATATAGTGTCTACAAATATTTTGACCAATTATTGGGTTGTTCAGAAAATAATTTTATTTTTATGAAAATGAAAGACAATTTTTTTATAGTATATAAATATTTTAATTAATTATGTATTGACCATTTTGGTCCAACACATATTGACATCTTTCCGGTAATAGCATGATTCCCTCATAACTTTGCTTGCAAAAAACTGAACCAAGTGATTTTTGACATCCTCATTTAGGCTTACAAAAAACTGAATCAAGTGATTTTTGACATCCTCATTTAAACTGTTTTTTGCCATATAAAGAATTCTGTAAAGACCAGAATAAGTAATAATTGGAGGCAGTGTTATAGCTACAGCTCTAAGCACCTATGGCTCAAGACATAAAAGGTGCCTTTGTGAGGTGGATGATGATAGTGATCCCTTAAATTAGGTGCCTATTTCGAGTGGCACCTATGGCCTGTGGCCACCTTCACCATAGCCTCACTACGGCACTGAGTGGAGGGTACCAGATATAGTGAATATATTGTGTGTGGTAGCACATCCCATCCAAGCTGTAATAGCTTCTGGCGAGTCATCAAACTTCTATGAAGTTTTCAGTTCTCAAATTAAAGAATCCCTATACCCTTGTATGAAGTTTAGCATTGTCATGGTGAAAATAATTTTTTTGTTAAAATAATTAAACTGATAAATTGTTAATCAATTCTGGCCCCTTCTGTTTGATGGATCATTCAATTTATCCAATTGGTGGCAGTACACTTCCAAATTAATTGTGGAATTTTCTGGAAGAAGCTCAAGAAAAAATAATAATTCCCTTCAAATCCCATCAAACAAAGAGCATCATTTTTTTGATGAATATGGGGTCTCAGAGTGCTTTGAGCTGGTTCATTTCTTCTGCTCCATAATTGCTTGCATTCAACTTTGTTGTAAACAATCCATTTTTCATCAACAGTTATGATACGCTTCAGAAAGGGATCATTTTCTTCACGTTTGAGCAGCAAATCACAGATGTCAATGCAATGGAGCAAATCATTCTTTGAGAACATGTGGAACCCAAATATCAATGTTTCAACTAGTTGTGATTGATTGAATTCAATAAATTCAATCTTGTAGCAATTTCTCATATTGTTATTCAGTGATTTGCTTTAACCAATACCTTTATTTTTTCATCATCAGCTTCACCTAACTTTCCTGCACGTGGTGCATCTTTAACATCAAAATTGTCAGAATGAAATTTTGCAAACCAATTTTGGCACTGGCATTCTGTTAATACATCTTCTCCCTACACTTCACATAACTTTTTTCTTGATTTTACAGCATTCTTACCTTTTCGGTAATAAAAAAGCAAAACATGCTGAAAATATCCATTTTATTTTACATTTTTGATAGGACACAAAAACTACTGCACAGAATCAAAAAAAAAAAAATATTTTTATAAATATATCTTGAAACATCAGCTGTCGAAATTTGCAATGACAATATGGCTTAGAATGAAATTAGCGGATAAAAATACAATTAATACCACTGGAGGGAAAAAACGAAATTACTTTCCGAACAACCCAATACAAATTATATTAATAATTAATTATTAGTTATATTAATCATAAAGTACTTATTGCATAAAAATCAAACCTAAACCATATTAAAAAACAACTCAATAAGTTTTTTGCTTACTTAGCAAAGTTCAATGTGCAGCCCATTTGTTGCTCTATAGACATCAAGTTGATATTCAATTTCTCACCAAGTATTCTGCAGTGTGTGTTCAACGATCTTGGATATCATTGTCTGGATACACTCTTTTAATCTATATAGAATTTCAGCTAGTGGTGGATAACAAATTTCACTCTTTACGTAGTATAATTGTAAGAATTCCACAAAGTTTCAGTTTAATTAATGTCAAGAAACCAAATTTAGTAGATGAATTCAGAATAAGGTCGCGCGGTACACTCTTTTAATCTATATAGAATTTCAGCTAGTGGTGGATAACAAATTTCACTCTTTACATAGTATAATTGTAAGAATTCCACAATGTTTCAGTTTAATTAATGTCAAGAAACCAAATTTAGTAGACGAATTCAGAATAAGGTCGCGAGATTAAATGGCACGGAGCTCCGAGTTCGGAAGAATGACAACTTGTTAGAAAACAAAACAAGCAAGTTTATTTAGCAAATAACAGCAAATAATCTACAATAAACTAATAAAGAACAAGACACTATCTGATTTAAAGAGATGTGAACGATCTAGGAGATGAGAGATCGAAAAAGACTTAATGTCGCACATTACGGTATACCTGGGAAATAGAGTCTTTCCTTGTCTGAACGGAAGTAATAATGTATCTTCGGTTCTGCTATATCTTCCGTTATTCTTCTGTGTTTCTATATCTTCTATTTTTCTATAATTGTTTACAGTCAGGATGCCGGATTGGATTAGTAGAGAGAAGTCAGTCCTTATATCGTAACTAATTTCCGTCGGTCCGGATACTATGAGTAGCTTCATCCACCCAGTTAGCGGGAAGTGCAGATTGAATCTTTCATTCATGTTCCATTAGTTGATCTAGTAGTACATGGTGTCTATCTTACCAGTCCTTATATCGTAACTAATTTCCGTCGGTCCGGATACTATGAGTAGCTTCATCCACCCGGTTAGCAAAAAGTGCAGATTGTATCTTTCATTCATATTCCATTAGTTGATCTAGTAGTACATGGTGTCTATCTTATGTTGATGTAGGTCCCCCTAGCAGGGAAGATGCGACAGGAACCCGGTGCTGTCCAACAGCTGACCCGACCAGGAACTGTCTGACTACCAGAAACAACTGTCCAACAAATGTCAACCCTTTTATACATCTTCTTTTGGCAATGATTAATATGATGATTAATCAATGATTAATCACTGATTAATCAACAAGCAGGAACAAGTGAAAAAGAGAGATGCTTATCTCCTTTTTCATCCGTTGTTTAAATTAACTTTTCTGACTCTACTTCCCATCATAAAATATTACCAAATATGGCAAATAATTATTAAGTTTTGGATGAATTTTGAATAAAATTTAGATCATTCAGATCTCAAAAATTCGATTGTTTTTACATATAAAATTATATAAAAATGATGGGTCCTCTTTATGGCAAATAATTATTAAGTTTTGGATGAATTTTGAATAAAATTTAGATCATTCAGATGTCAAAAATTCGATTGTTTTTACATATTAAATTATATAAAAATGGTGGGTCCTCCGGGACCTCACATAAGTCCATAAGAAAAAGTCTAGTGGGATTAGGACTGGAGACTGCAATAGTCAGGAAATAAAACCTCCCCAGATGATTAAGCATCTGTATATTGAAGAATTTTACAACTTCATGATAGATGTGTGATGGAGCCCTATCTTATAAAAGTGCATTTGATTTATTTTTATTTGAAGTAGCTGTGTCATTAATCATAATTCTAACACATCATGACAAATGATTCCTGTGACTGTTTTTTCTCAAAAAAAGAAAGAACGACAAATCTTACTATTTATTAAAACACAAAACATGTTAACTTTTGGAGTATCTCTAATATGTTTAATCATGGCATGAAGGATTCATTTCTTCATATGCACTTGTGTGTACGAATCTTGTCTGAAATGTGAAATGTTGCCTTATTGCTGAAATAGATGTTGGACAACATGTCATTCTCTGCAATGCAATGCAACAAATTCATAGAAAATTGATAATATAACAAACTATTATGATGTATGATCTGTTGAAGTAATCAAAGATAATCAGGGCATAAAGCAATGTCTTTACAAAAGATTTTCTACATAGTTTGGTGAGGCATATTCAACTCATGACTAACCTGTCATAATGATATCATTGGATTTCTGAGGAAGAATTGCCAAATACAATCCATAGTCTCCTCAGTGGTGCTTAAAAGTCTGTCATAACTTTTCACAGATCATCCTGTATCAATTATTATTAAGACCACTTATGAATATGAGTTTTCTGATGGAGAATCCTTATTGAATTATCATCTGAATAGTCTCTTAATTGTTATCACTGATTTTATTGAATGAAACTCATACAAACAAAACACTTTTTCCTTCTGAGAAGCCATTTTGTATTACCATAAATTCTAACAGTAAAAAGCAGAGCTACTATCTTGAATATGCATGGAATAAAACTCTTAAAGCAATTGTTTAAAATGATGCTAGTCTAATTATATGAACTGCTTTCTTTTTGTATAATAATTTTCTATAATTGCTCACATCATTTATAGAACTTTATATATACAGAAAATATACTAATAATAAAAATAAAATTGCATATAAATTTGCTATTTCTGCAAGAATGAAGAAATAACAGTATCATATTGTCCAAATATACGACAAACAGCAGCAAAAAAGAAGATTTAGCCCATTGAATGCCTTTGACATAGAAAAATGGCATGATTTCGGAACAAAAAACAATATAAATAAAATTCAATCCTGAATTATGCAGTGAAGCTATCGCAGCATGGATTTTTTTGGCATTAATTGGGTGAAAATATGTCTGTCTGATGATGGGTCCTAAATTTTCCATTCACTGAAATTTCTTTTTAAATTCCATTCTAAAGATCGAAAATATGAATGGATTGTGTTCGTAGAATTTGGACAATCTTTCATTGAATCTTATTGATTTTGCTTTCTATTCTACAGGAATACCTTGATTATTGCGGTTTCGATTATCGCGATTCCCGATTTATCGCGGTTTATAATTTGATACCAAAATTCAATTATTTCGCTCAAAATTCGAATTATCGCAGCTTCGAAGATATAGCCCACTATATAAGCAACCAGAATTACATTTCTTCTCCAGGTAACTCTCTTTAGCACTTCATTTTTATCCGACGGCACTTGCTCACCACTCATCAGTAACTATCCACCTTTACCTGAAGTACACGTGAACAGGGCCAGCTTAACCCAGTAAGCAGATGATGCACAGCATCGGGGCGCCAAAATTATCATTTTCTCAATATTGTTACTCAGCAATACTGTACATTGCTGAGTAGATATTACAAGAAAGCTGCATCGGGTACCAGGACTTCTAGAGTCGGCACTGCATGTGAATATTTATTTCTTTTCTTATTTACCCCTACAATGAATTCTAAAAGAAGCAAGGATGATATCAAGTCAACAGCTATCAAGAAGAAATGTAGAGTGATCCGCTTAGAAGATTGGCACGTTTAACACATTTTTTATACCTCGTATATAAACTTTAATTAATAGATTTCGAAAAATCCTGGCAATGATCACCCATTTTACATGCATTATTTATCCCGATTATCGCGGATTCAATTATTGCGGTATTTTTCGTGGCAACATTAACCACGATAATCGAGGTATTCCTGTATTATATTTTAGTAATTTTTTATGATTATTTATACCAATTATCGCGGATTCGATTATTGCGGTATTTTTCGTGGCAACATTAACCGCAATAATCGAGGTATTCCTGTATTATATTTTAGTAATTTTTTATGATTTGGGATGAGAGAAATTTATTTTTGGAATTTTAGTATGATGAACTCTAAAATTCGTAAAATTGAAAAAATTTTGCTGATATAAAAGTTTTGGTTAATTCTGTTTAAAATATAGAATATTCTTATTTATTTGTTCATTTATTGCTTTACTTTTACAGATAATTTAGTAAAATACAAGAAAATCCTAATGTAAACAATCCCAAGATGCATCACATGGCACTTTGATGTAGTTTTGGTTATCATAACTTCATCAAAGTGCCATGTGATGCATCTTGGGGCATCTTGGTCATTTCTTGACAGTCAATAGAAAGCTAAGAAATGATAAAGTATGATAGGGGGGAAAACACAGAAGTCTACATTATTCCTTTCACAAGGAGGATCTTAAATGTAATGAAGTGTATATTGGAGTCACTTTCCATAATCTTGTCGACCATATCAATGAACACAAGTGGGATCTGGGAAAATTATTACTATTCTAAGTAAACAATTCCTAGAGTAAAATCTTGAAATTGACCTAGACAGAGCAGAGGTAGTGAGAAATGCATCATTCTCACCGAGGATTAACTGTTAGAATCACTTTAAATTGTAATCAGAAGTAAGGTGATGAATGTCATAAATGATAAACAGGCCTCAAAGTCCCAAGTCCATGGATTTATTTATATCAACATAAAATGTATTGATGTTTTCCTTTTTAATTATTCCTGTCTAATTTTAATTAATTTTTATGTTATTTTATTACCTGTATGCTTATGTTAAACTGTTTACTTATTTATTGCTTAATTATTTTATGTAAAAAGCATTTTGTTTCCTCTCTCAATATCATCTTACTGCTGTGCATTCCTAAATGTATAATTTATAATGCTATTTTAAATTTCTGTTTGCTATATTCTATTGTTCCATTTTTTTTTTGAATGATAGCTGTAGATGACTATGTATTAGTCAAAAGTACTCCAATATTTTCATTAAATTTTTTTGAATTACTCCTAAAAATGCTTATTCTTTTTCCTTCTAGAACAGCGATGGCAAACCTATGACCCGCAGGTCAGTCCACTCCAATATTTTCATTAAATTTTTTTGAATTACTCCTAAAAATGCTTATTCTTTTTCCTGCGATGGCGAATCTATGACCCGCAGGTCAGTAACTCATGAAAACATTTTCAGTGACCCACAAGAAATTACAAAAATTAAAGAAAAAATTGTTCGAGTATCAGAAAAATTAAAGACATTTCTACTAAAATAGTGCCACCTATTAGTGCTATTAGCTATTAGCACACTACAAAATACACTGAAATATAGTGATCAACAAAACAAACTTTTGGATATGATTGTACAACATGTGGTTTCGATGGTAAGGCGTACACTTGGCGCAGGTGCACAAGCGATAGACAAAGAGGGGCGGCCCTTCTACATCTATCTGTCGCAGGCTCGTTTTCCGCTTATACCTTATAGTAGGAAAGCATAGCAGCTTGCATTCCAGTATTACTGTATTTCAGTGACAAAATAGCAGTAGTGTGGATTTCAGAACAAGGTTAGTTGCAGTTAGTTGTCGAGTGTATATAAGTTTCGTGAATTTACGACGCTACTCATCACTAGAGGCGCTGCGAATTTCAGAACAAGGTTAGTTGCAGTTAGTTGTCGAGTGTATATAAGTTTCGTGAATTTACAACGCTACTCATCACTAGAGGCGCTGCGATCTCTAACTTTTTTCATTCAATTAAAGGTTAAAATGCCCACATAATAATTAATAATTATATATTATCAATTCATAAAATAAGTTTGTAAATTATCTGATGTTAAATAAAGAAGTCATTTGACAATTTAACAAAACTTATACGCACTCTAGTTGTTGTGGTTGACAGCTCTGTGTGAACAGAACAGTGAGATGTTCGTTTTTGTTTTTATTTTACCTTCTATTCATGTAAGTTATTATATTATTTTTTATTCAAGATTTGTATTGTTATATGGGTCTTTCAATTACTTTACTGAAACATGTTGGTGACCAAAAAATTGAAGTTGAGTGAGAAAAAAGAATGCTTGTACAACGACGAATGGTTTGATAAATATGGAGCAATCGAAAGAGAAGACGATATGCATTGTTTGTAATGAAAAAATTACCACTCGCACATATAATGTCAAAAGGCATTTCGACACAATACATAAAAATTTGAGTTTATTAATAGATGATGAGAAAAAAACAATACTTTTCATGAAAATTAAAAATTATGAAACTCAATCGAATACTTTGAAAAGCTTTGTTGCACTGAAAAATAATATCAGTTCTGCTAGTTATCAATTAGCATATTGCATTGCAAAACATGGAAAATCACTTTCTGAAAGAGAATTTTTGAAAATTGTGTTTTGGAGTGTAGCGATTCTTTGTTCACAGATTTTAAAGATAAAGATCTAATTATCAAACAAATTAAAGAATTACCGGCTTCTCGTAATACAGTAAAGGACCGTATTTTAGATTTGGACAAGAATACTTCTTCTCAAGTAATATGTGATATACAAAATGCAGATGTATTTTCAATTTGTTGGGATGAAAGTATTGATATAACTGGTCAAGCACAACTTGCTGTCATTGCTAGATACAAATCATGTAATATTATGCGAGAAGAATTGGTACAATTAATAAATTTGACAAAAACAACTAAAGGAACAGATCATCATGGAAAAAGTTAAAGAAGAATTTTTAAAAAAGGGAATTGATGCATTGAAAATTGTTTCTGTAACTACAGATGGAGCTTCAAACATGGTTGGCAAAAATATTGGTTTTGTTACACAACTTAATAAATTCATTGGGCGTCAAGTAATTCAATTCCATTGCCTTATCCATCAAGAAGTGCTCTGTGTGAAAAAGGGGTTTACAAGCTTTTTCTGATGTTATGTCGGTTATTATTAAAATTGTAAATTATATAACGGCACGAGCTCTTAACAAGTGTCAGTTTTCGGAATTGTTATCTGAAATGGAGTCCTAGTATTCAGGGCTATTAATGTATAATAACACTCGCTGGCTTAGCCGCGGCCAAGTCCTAAATCGTTTTGTTGCTTTACTTGAGGAAATAAAACTTTTCCTGCAAAATATGGATGTCACATACCCTGAGTTAACCAATCATCGTTGGTTAAATGATTTGATGTTTTTTGTGATATATCACAACATTTTACTGAACTTAATAAGAAACTTCAGGGACCTGGACAAATTGCTTTAAGTATTTATGAAAATATCAAATCGTTTCAATTAAAATTGGATATTTATTCAAAAGACCTAAATATGAAAACTCTTAAATATTTTCCATGTTTGCTTAAACATTTACAAAATGTAGAAAATACAGAGGAATCCAAGAATATTAATGAGGACTCATTCAAGGACTATTTGGCTGTTATGGCAGAAATAAAAGATGCTTTTTCCGAAAGATTTAACCAATTTAAAGAAATGGATCACAATTTGCAATCTGTAGTGACTCCTCACAAAACTGAATTTGAAAAATTAAAATTGAATTATTTCACGTGGCTAAATATAGATAATTTAGAAATGGAGCTGATAGAGTTTCAAAATAACTTTTTATGGAAACAAAAATTTGAAGATTTAACTGTAAGACTGTAAACAATTGACTGCCAAATGAATCATGTTAAATTGGTGGAGGAAAATTTTGAGAATATTATACTGCAAGAATGGAATTCTTTGCCAAATTCATTTATTTGCATGAAGAAATTTGCAATTGCTATTTTAACTATGTTTGGTTCTACTTATTACTGCGAGGCATTATTCTCGTCAATGAATTTTATAAAATCATCGATCAGAAACAAACTTGCAAATGACATGACTGCAGCTTGTGTCAAGTTGAGATCGACCAGTTATAAACCTGATATTAACCATTTATCCTCTTCGAAACAACAGCAGATTTTGCACTAAAACTATTGTGATTATTAAACTAATTATTAATGTGATTACTTATGTTTTTAAATTTTATTGTATTTAAAAATATAATAGAAAAATTAAAGATATTTACATTATTACAGTGGATTTCATTTATTCATTTTTATTGACCACAACACATACATATAAAATAAAAAATTTTGATTTTAACCCATTGTTTTAAAAATATAATAGAAAAATTAAAGATCTATATTTACATTATTACAGTGGATTTCATTTATTCAGTTTTATTGACCACAACACGTACATATAAAATAAAAAATTTTGATTTTAACCCATTGCAAAAAAAGGTTCGCCAAATCTGTTCTAGAATAATATATTATTTCTGATTAATAAATTTATTATTATTTTAACTTTTGGATTTATAATTAAGCAAATTTTTTGTTACTAACTTGTTTGTGCTTTAATTTTTGTTTTAATAAAGCTTCTTAATACTTTGTAAGAGTTTTTGGATTCAATAAATTATTATTATTGTTTTTAACTTTAACTGTTCTTGGATTTATTCAATTTACTAATTATACGTGCATTGTCTTTTATATTATTTTATTCTAACGTTTGTTTGCTATTTTCAACAATCATGAAATGCCAGTTGTTTGTTTTGCAGGTAGTATTAGATTATTTTATTTTTGAAATTTATTTTTTAGAAATTAGAAGACTGCCAGGCAGGACTCTGAAACTTGCAATTATTTACCATTAGGTTAATTAGAATTATTGTTTATTTTGAATATTGCAACTTTGCAATTTAGCATGTTTGATATGCCAGCATTACTGTAATACAGAAATTTGAAATATATCAAAATATATTATTTTTTCAATTTTTTTTCTTTCTTTTAACTTTGTGGATTAAACTGTTAGTGGTTAATTTATTCAATCTCATATATTCAAATCAAGTTTGGATATGTAATGTTAATGTGAGGTCTTAATATCATCATTCTCACATCTCTCTCTGAAGGAGTTGTTCATCTGTATCAATTTGCTTGCAGGTGTCTCATATAAACAATATAGAAGTAAAATAAAAAAAGGCTGTTGAATATTTATTGTAATAACTATCATAACATTAACATTACTAATATTAGAAAATCAATCAATTACAAAAAAACTTATAAAATGCTTACGTTTTTCTTATTTAATGTACAGGGTGTTTCAAAATGAATATTGGGGTTTTGAGATTTCGTAGTATTTATTACATTTAACTTACACAGTTATAAATAATGCATCAAATGAAAGAGCAACTCAAACAGTTTTTCCTACAAGTGTTCAATGTGAACACCTTTCGTCACAGGGCACACATTGATTCGATAGGCGAGTTCTTCCCAAATCTTGATCAGTGTGTCTAGAGTAATTGTTGCAACAACTGCTTCAATCCTGTTTCTTAATTCGGGTAGGTCAGCTGGTAGCGGAGGCACATACATATTATCCTTTATGAACTCCCAAAATTAAAAATCACATGGCATCAGATTGGGTGAATGTGGAGGCCATGCGAAACAAGCTCTGTCCCTTGCGGCCAATCCAGTGCTCGGGTACAATGATGTTTAACCAATCACATATTCGGGTAGGTCAGCTGGTAGCGGAGGCACATACATATTATCCTTTATGAACTCCCAAAGGTAAAAATCACATGGCGTCAGATTGGGTGAATGTGGAGGCCATGCGAAACAAGCTCTGTCCCTTGCGGCCAATCCAGTTCTCGGGTACAATGATGTTTAACCAATCACATACTGAGTTATGCCAGTGAGGTGGCGCACCATCTTGCTGCCAAATAAAGTTCTCTGGTTCAGCTTCTTCCAATTGAGGAAAGAGCCATAGTTCTAGTGCATCAAGATAAGAAATACCAGTTACAGTTGCTTCACCGAAAAAGAAAGGCCCATAAACTTTCCGCCGGGATATGGCACAGAAAACATAGGTGTACCAACAAAACTGTCTGAGTTGCTCTTTCATTTGATGTATTATTTATAACTGTAAATTAAATGTAATAAACACTACGAAGCCTCAAAATCTTCATTTGATGTATTATTTATAACTGTAAATTAAATGTAATAAATACTACGAAGCCTCAAAATCCCAATATTCATTTTGAAACACCCTGTATAATGTAATCATTTATTTAATTCATTATAAGCATATTTTTAATTTTATTATTATTAATATTAAATTCAAATGCATATGAATATAAACATTATCACTATAAGAATTTACTAAATGAATGTATATTTAAAAAATTTGATTTTTGTCAAAGAAACAACAATTTAATTCCTAAATTTAATAATGGATTTAAAAAGTTAATTTTAGCTGAGATATTAACATTTAATACACTATTATATATACTAAAATTTATTTAGCAATTAAATCAAAATCAAATTAATATAAAAATAATTCATAAAAATTTTTAAAAATTTGTTTCAAAACCTGTAATCTTCCATCAAGAGTCCTCTGAATGGTCACACATTTACTTGGATGTGCTCCATTTGTAGTTATCGCTGTTATTAAACTATCTAATTCATCACGTTTTTCTTTTAATTTCTTCACTAAACTTTCAATAGCTCTTTTAGAAAAACTCTCAGATTCACCACCTTGACGATGGCACATTAAACTATGGACAATGCTAAGACAAGCATCTGCAGAAGTTGGAGCATTAGAAGTCATCTTTTGATACTTATATAATAAAAAAATCTATCAACTTTTCAGTTTATTAACTTCTTAAAGAATATTTCTTCTATGAATTCTATAAATAAAAATATTAATTTAAAATATAATTCAATGGTATTCACTTATTAAAATTAAAAATAATTTATTCATAAAATCTTATATAAGGAACCTGATGATAAAATGAGTTTCATTAGAATATTTGAAGAGCATTCCCCATTTTTGGGAATGCTCTTCAAATATTCTAACTGCTTGTAAAAATTTTATGGTATCAAACAGATATTGCAATATTCAAATAAATTTGAAAAATTTTTGAAATTTTCATTGGTTAGAGAGATGTAGCATGAGGCTAATTCATGCAAGAAAATGATATAAACAATATTCTATAAATTGTATTGTTCTAGCTATAACAGAATTTGTGAAAAATTTCTATAAATCTGCATATTTTGAGAAATTTATCAACATATAACTTCAGAAATTAAGCACTAAACAGCACTTCTCCTTCTCTCTATATTATAGAGGAGGCAAAATACTTTCTTTCTTCACACTTTTTCTTTTTTCTTCAATCCTACACATTTTTCATTCCTCTGAAATTATATAAGGGTAAAATTATGATGACCATACTTTTTGGAGAAAATAAACAATCTATAAGAAATTGTTTCATAATAAGAAAAAGCAAGTTGCATTAACTCGTCATCTAAGAAGTTTGTTAACTTTAGTTACGAGTCCATCAGTGGGGTCCTTAGTAAGAACTTCCGCCCTAGAATCTTCAATATAGCTCATTATATGATTGTTATAAGTGTCACATCTCAGTAAGACAAGCTTCTTAGATTTGTCGTCTCTTGTAATAACCAGTCTCTGGTCGTTGATCCAATTAAGCATGCATTGGACTTTCTTGTCATAGACGGAGAGTCCGTTCGTAGGAGGTCCTAGGTTATGGAGTTTCTTCCTGTTAAGCTCATCAGCAAAGGTCCATCTCAGCCTTTCTGCTTCTAGTTCATCAAAAATCTCTCTAATAACCTTTCAAAAGTAGGAATGTCTTCTACCAGACTACGTGCATAAAGCCCCTGGGAAAAAGTATAAAAAAGCTGTGGAGCTAGGTGTTAAAATTTTAACTGAAGAAGAATGGGTTGCTGCTTGCCTTTGCTAATCATAGCCTACTCATAGAAGGCGCAAGTCGGTCCTTTTCTTAGAAGGTCAGCCGCAAAGGGTGGAACAGGTATATCATCCAACACAGTAACATCATCTGCAAGTGGGAGAGTATTCTTAGCATAAGAACACTCATCTGCAAATGGGAGAGTATTCTTAGCATATTATCTATTTTAGAATTCCGTTGTAATTTTGTATGTTGCCTGACGATGGTGTAGAACCGAAAACGTTAGCAAAGTTTTTAAAAATAAAAGTTTTCTCTATTGCAAAATAGTGCTGATTTTTGTGTTTGATTGAACTAAGAGTTTAAGCAGTTTAAGTAATGAAATCTTGACTTAATCGGAAAGAATTAATAATATGAATGAACTTCCACTTAATAACAAGAATTATGAATCAAAGCAAGCACTACTTAACAGTGGAAAAATCAAAACTTCAAAGAAGCACTTTCGACTTTATTAAGTCATCTTCAGCTTACCAAAGTTTTATTAAGTCATCGACTTTATTAAATCATCTTCAGCTTACCTGATGGTAAGCTGAAGGTGACTTAATAAAGTCGAAAGCGCTTCTTTGAAGTTTTGGTTTTTCCACTGTTAAGTAGTGCTTGCTTTGATTCATAATGGGAAAGAATTCATAGTGTAAAATTATTCAGGAAAAGTTTCAAGTGCAGATGTCGAAGCTGCCAATAAGTTTCCAAAGAAACTAAAAAAATAATTGAATGTGAAAAATTTTCACCAAATTTGGTCTTCAATATTGATGAAAGCAGTTTGTTTTGGAAATGGCTATCATCAAAAAGCTTCATTTCTATTGAAGAAAAATTCACAGCTGGTTCAAAGCAGCTAAAGACCATTTACTCTTTGAATCAAATTCCTCTGACAATTTTAAATTAAAATTATTAATTTACCATTCAGAAAATCCAAGGGCATGAAAAGGTTACAGAAAAACAAATTTAACTGAAATATGAAAAGCTAATAGAAAAGTGTGAATTACCAAATTATTTAGTGATTGGTTTATTAACTATTCTTGTCCAAAAGTGAAATGGTATTGCCAAAGAAAGAATTTTGAAGAAAAAGCTAGTTGTTGTTGTTTGACAATACTCTGGGACATCCTACTGATTTTAATACATTATCCAAATATGATTCCTGTCAAAGTTGTCTTTCTTCCAGCAAACACAACTACCCTGATTCAACTGATGGATCAGAAAGTAATAGAGACATTTAAAGTTTATAAACTCAATGATACATTAAGCAATTTAATTAAACTAGAAGATAAAAAGCAAATGTAAATTAAAACCTTTTAGAAAAACTACATCATTAAAGACACAATTGAAAACATTAATAGCTTTTGGGAAGAAATCACTCAGAAATGCTTAAATGGAGTTTGATGCAAATTAGAGCCAGAAGTTGTACTAGAAATAAATTAACACTAACACTATTTAGCAGATAAATGTATTTCACAATTTATTTAACTTGTGTAACATTTTCAGTACATCCATCTTTAACACATTGCAAAGTATAGAACATTTTCAAAAAAAATTCATAGGGTTCTTTTTCCCCAAAAATGTTCTATACTTTGCAATGTGCTGAAAATAGATGTACTGAAAATGTTACACAAGTTAAATAAATTGTGAAATATATTTATCTCCTAAATAGTGCTAGTGCTAATATATTTCTAATAAAATAGAAAAAGTAAGCAGTAATCTTTAGATGAAAAAAATAACATTCAAGAGATTAAAAACGAAGTTATCCAGATGGCTCAATCACTAGGCTTCAAAAATGTCAATGAAAGGAATGTAAGAAATTTATTAAATGCAAATGATGATGATTTTTCAGTGGAAGATTTTAGTAACCAAAAATTTAAAAAGGTGCTTGAATGACAGTGAAAATATTTTAAAATTTTTCAATAAAAATGATCCTGATTTAGGAAGAAGTATTATTGTTAAATGCAATAAATCCATATAGGCAATTGTTAAATGAAAGAGAAAAAAAGCATAAACAATCAACTTTAGATTTATATTTTAAAATGTGATTTGGTCATTATTAGATATGTAATATTGACTTTTTATTTAATAAAGCTTTTTCTTTTTTCAAAAAGTCTTTTATTTTTGTTATATAAAAACATATCCCTATTTTGGCCACAGTTTTTTTACATCTGAGAACAAAGTTTTGCTTAACAAAGTAAAATCATATTCCAATTAACGAAGAGAACGTGTCCTTTTTTTTGTGGAATGCATCCTCTTCTTTAATTGAGGTATGATTGTATATAAAAAAAATAGAAATACAGCAGAGTCTCCCTAATCTAACACACATGATTCTAGGGCTTGTCAGATTTCAGAGATTTGTTGGATTATTGGATGTTCAATGAAAAAAATGGAATTACACAAACATGCCCCGTTTATTAAGACTTTTCTGTCACTGCTCTTGCTGTTCAAATCTTTCACAAATCCCTCAATTTTATCCTGATTTTTTTAAATGTCATAAATAGTGGCTCACCCAATGCCATAAAACAATCTCTTAAAATAATCAAATAAGCTGTATTTGATAATTTTAAGTAATCAATACCTTATAAAAAATATATGTATTTAATTTAAGAAAAAATCATAATGTATATTTTTTAATTTTTTCAAATTTTTTAGTTCATATATAATGTATATATTTCCTATGTTATTCCGTTTTTATTTGTTTAAATTTAAACTTAATTCGATCTTGTAGTTCTAAGTTCCATGTTCTAAAACAGAATATTTATGTAATAGATAGAGCTTAAGAGGGCGAAAAATATGCTAAAAATGTTTCCGAAATAATAAACAGTATATTTTTTATTTGTTTAATTTTTTGGTCTGCTCCATTGTGCTAGAAATTAGAGGTTACATTTGAAGTTATGTCTACGAGAGCAGTGAAAGTTATGTTGTTTGACTCATGACTTATATTCATGACTCATTTTGTTCAGACAACTTGTTGCTATCTAAAAATATCAACTAATTTGTTGGATGTCTAAAACTGCATATAAAAAAAATTTTTTTTGCCAATCTCATAAATGTAACAAAAAGTTATAAAAAATATAAAATTTGAAAAAATGCTTATATTATTAGAAAGAGAACAAAATCTGCAATAAATACTGAAAATTTCAAAAGATTTCAGCAAAACTTAAACAATATTTCACAATTTTAATTTTTTTTTGCATATTAATTAGGCTTAATTTTAAAACATCGGTAGCACTCAAGGAGTTAACCAAACAACTGCTAGCTCATCATACTTCTAGTCATATGCACACTCAGTTACTCTAATCAATTAGATTGGCCCATACTTATATAGCCATATAGAGCTTATTAGCCTATACAACCACTTATTTTTTTCACATCACTATATTTGAATATTTGGACCAACAGATACACCTTTTAGAAAAAGTTTAGGACCCTCCTATTTTGGTGATATAATTTTCTAAGAGAGCTATATCATCTCAGGCCAGTGCATGAAGGTAGCATCCATTCAAATTGTCTGAATTGAATGGATAGTTGGATTTCTATTCTGAAAACTAAACGAGAAAAACTAATGTTTCTAATTCTGAATGTAAGTGAGACATTAATACTGAACAACAAACAGAAGTTAGCTAACTTAATTCTACAAAAAATTATAAACTAAAAATTAAATAAATAAATAATAAAGTTTATTAATTCTATAGATTCCCCTATATGCTATAGATGTCATTGCTATTATATAAATAGTGATGCACAGCACAATTTTAAGTGAAAAACTTAATTTATTAAAGAATTAAAGTACTTTCAGCTTTAATAAGCCATCTTCAGTAAATTTACAAAATAATTATTATTATTTATTAAGTAAGTATTAAATTAAGTAATTAATTATTATTTATTTTATTAATTATTAAGTATTAAAGCTGAAAGTACTTTAATATTTTAATAAATTTTTTTCACTTAAAAATGTGCTGTGAATCACTATTTATATAATTGAAACAACAAGTGAAATGGCAGAAAATAGTAATTACATAAAAGTCATTGCAACTCTGGCAAACAGCTGCAGGGGTTAGAAACCAGAGATTTTTTTGGCTTTGTTTAGATAAATGTCATCATAAATCTGCCTACATCTCAACAGCATCTAGAACAACAAAATTATTTAAAATTGTAATAAAATAATAAATTGTACAAAAATCATTTGATTTATGTATTATTTTAGATTTTATATAGAGTAAGATCCTGCTTAATGCTGTTCCGATTAACGCTGTTTCAATATAATGCAGTTTTTTTAATTTTATAGTTTTTATTGATTCCCATTGGTACAGTTTTTCAATTAGTTTACACACACAAATATGAAATCACACAAAGATGAGGAAGTTAACATTTCTTAAGATGAAGAGCAAAAGGAACAGGCAACAGATTTTCTCAAAACAAGTTTAGTGTGCCTGAGTGAAGAAAAGAGAGGGCACCAATTTCTAATGTTGCCTCAGGTGGCAAAATATCTAGATCCAGCACTGAAATATAGTACACAATAAATTTTGCAATATAAAATATATTTTTTTTAATGATTTATGTTTGTGAAGAACCTTCTTCATCACAAACATAAATCATTTACTCGAATATTTTTGATTTTCATCAATGATTTATGAATACATATCGATATTATCAATAAAAAAATGACTATAATTAATGTAATACAATTATACCTGTTACAAAATAAAATAAAATAAAAATGCTATGTATATTTTATTCACTCTCCTGTTTCACCTATTTCCATTATTTACATGTTAAGATAACTCATTTAATGCTGTTTCATTTAGCGCTTGGTTTCTTTGGAACATATCCCCCACATTAATCGGGGTCTTACTGTACCTGTTTTAAGTATTATTTTATGATAATTTACAGATAATTTTCTTACTGAGATATAAAATTAGTAGTAGTCATGCATATAAATCATGTGATATACATTTAGTTTATCAACTTGGAAGATTTTGTAGAGCCAAAAGATGGTCAAAAAATTTATATATTGTTATGAAATTTTTAAGGGACACTTAGAATATATCAAATGAAATTTTTATATATGAATTTTAACAATTTCATTGTATTCTAAGTTTTATTGATATATAATTTTAGTAATTTTTTTACAAGAAAATAAACAATGATTTTCTGGCAATTTTTTGGTTCCATATGAAGAGTAATCAGGTAGATCAGGGAAAAAAATAATATGAAACTACATACTCTAACAATTCTAATGATATATAATACTTGTAGTATTATGAAAAGATGAGTTTGATATAAAAATTTTTAAAGTTGTAAATAATTAGTGCTAATTAGTACAGCAATTTTCACTTGGGAGGCTGGCAGTCAAAAAGTTAATGATAATTAAGTCTAATTTATATGCAAAAAATTTTAATTATGATATATCACTTAATTTTTATTGAAAAACTTTGAATATTTTACAATTTATTACATTTTTCGTTCTGATTCTAATAGTGTAACAACTTTTTTGTATTTTATATTTTTTACAGCTTTTCATTCCATATATGACTATCAATGAAAACATGACTTTTTATATGAAATCTTAGCCATCTAATGAAATTATTGAAATTTTTGAATTTTTGCTTCATTCATGGCTTATTTTATTCAAATCCATTAAATAAAACAAGCCATGAATGAAGCAAAATCAGCCCATATTTAAAAAAAATTGGTAAAAAATTAAGTTTTATGCAAATTTTGACTAATAAAAATTAATAAAGTTATATCATGTAATTAATTCAAAATTAACATAAATTTATTAAATTATTATCATTTTTATTGATAATTTATATTTATAGACATGCTTTTCCTTTATTTCAGCAACTTTTGTTTTAATTTTTTATAAATTTTCAAATTTAGATAAAAAGAAACCCAACAAATATGAAAATTGTCTCCTCTCATACATAAACAGTTATAATATTCTTTATTGTACTCTAATTGGCCTTGAGATGCTTTACTGTTGCATTAAACCCAATACTACATGAAGCACAGTAAAGTAAACTTGGCTGGAATTTCCTGGAAAATAACTGGTTGCTATAAAACAATACAAGTGCCATACTTATTTAAATAACCTGAAGGAGTCCTTTACAGCCCTTTAGCAAGTATAAAATTTTATTCTGGCATACGTTTTCGAACCTTAAGCGGTTCCTCTTCAGTGCCTCACATTTACAAAATAGAACACACAATACTTGCTAAAGGGCTGTAAAGGACTGTTTTATTATAATATTAAGCAAGTTGTTTTTGAATATTATAACCTGAAGGTTATTTAAATAAATATGGTTATTTAAAAATTTCATTATATTGTACATTGTTTTATATAAATTCCAATCATAATTCACATTTTGCTAAGGGATTAACACAATCCAAATAAATATATAAATTCCATTAAAATTTGTAGTAGTAGATAACACAATGAATAAATTGCTATGAATTTCAAATTCACTTCTAAATAAGATTGATATGAAATGCTACACATTGGGTATCAGTAAAATTGAAACAAAAAATGAATGAATAAGAAATATTATTATTTATTTTAATAGAATTAATCAATATTTTTGTATTATGTACAATACTTTAATTTTTCAGAATTTCGTGGCATCATAAGAAAAACTCAATTTTTATTTAAAATTTCAAAAATATAATTTATTTCATATTGAAATCAGAATTATTTTCATATGATAGATTAATAAATTGAAAAGAAGTGGTGAAAAAAAATCTGAATTCTACTAAGAGGATCCATTCAAAACAATTTTTGTAAAATTGCAATTTAAAAAAAAATTAGGAACCACTACTGGAGGCACATATTTTCAATCAGTAAGCACCAATATCTGTATTAATTAAATTAGAATTGAATTTTTTTTAATCCTTTATTTATTGCTTTTTATTCCCCTTCCAAGATGTATAGACTTGTCGAAACATCATGGAAGGGGAACAAAAAGCAATATAATGAACTTTATTGTTACTTATTTAATTTTTAGTTTGTATTCCTTTGTAGAATTAATTTACTTAACTTCTGTTTGTTGTTTAGTATTAATGTTTCACTTATATTCAGAATCACAAACATTACTTTTTCTTGTTCAGTTTTCAAAATAGAAGTCCAACTGGCATTTCGCAAATCTTGAAGATTAAATAAAGTTCAAAGTACTACTGCCGAAATACTTCTGTAACTGAAGTGGGCTAATAAAGCTGAAAGCACTTTTACAGTACATACTTTCTGTTTTGAGATTTAATGTTTCCTGCTATTGAGCTGTGTTTCCTCTCTTACTTGAAGATTAAGTTCATGTCATTATATTTGTAGTCTGATTGTTAAAATTGGGAATTTTGCAAGATTCTTATGTTATTTAAGCATTAAAATTTAAAGAAATTTTATTGAAAAAATACTATAAATGTTATATTGCTTTGTTAAATACAGTATGTTGCAAAAAAAAATGATGCACTCCTAAAAAACAGTGTGAAAACTGCAAAACTGGGTATACATATATTTTTCAGCTAGATATACAAATGATTAAAACTTCATTGCTAATGAATGCATAGGACATTTCAAGAGCTCATGAGAAGAGTATATCTGAAGTTAATATAAGGAGCAACATTTATAAGTATGGATATATCTGACTAGTTTTCTGTTTTATTATATTAAATAGTCTATGAAGATGCCTCTATGATGTATCTATTAGTAGAATAAACACATTGGGAATTTGAGAGAAGCCACTTCATACACATACAGAAAACCTGCAACAAACATGCATTTTTTTTCAACAGAGTATATATATATATTTTTTTACTTATA
>AYEL01087499.1:0-30453 GCA_000484575.1 Olivierus martensii | reverse complement strand
ATATTAAGCAAGTTGTTTTTGAATTTTAAATTTCAGAAATGTTATGAATTATTGAAATCATGGTTTTAAAAATTAATAGCATTCTAAACGTCAATTTATTTCTATTTTATGCTTCTTTATAATTCTCAGCTGGATGATTATATAAAGTCCATGTTTCCATGCAAAGTCCTTAACTGGTTTTCAGATTTTTTCAGAGTAAAAAAATAAGGTTTAATAACGCTTTGATCATTAAACCTTATTCTTTACCTAATAACTGATTCTAATATGGCTGTGAACAGCCTCACTACATAGTATCTTCTCAGGTGGTAAAGTAAAGAAAATGAATCTATTTTTATTACAAAAGACAATCTATTCCACAACTCTCCACAAATTACTCATAGCTGCGAAAGAATTAAGCAAATATATAAAGAATGATTATTGATAGTTTGTTAAATTCTTCAGATATTTGAATAAAAAATCTAAAGAACCTAATTGAATAAAAATCTTCAATATTTTCAAATCTGCATGAAAGATATGCAGTGATGAGTAATTAGCAGTTAATTGCAGACTAGCCCAAAATGTAAAGGAATCTAGACAATGTAATTGAAGAGTGGATACATGCACTAACTGCAATTGAGATGTAGTGCTCTTTAAGCAGTAATATTGAAATGGATTTAAGTATCAGTTGTTCTTCCTGAAAAATCTAGAATCAATCCTAGATTCTTCAAATTGAAGAGAAATTGTTTACCATGCAGTTAGCCAACTGATAGACGGCAGATGTTTCCTAGAAGATTCATAGATTTTAATTTTTGTAAATATCACTTAACATTATTATTAAATTACATTTAAAAAATTTTATTAGTTTTTCTTTGGTATCAGACTTTAAATTATAAAATGTGTTCTTTTCCTTTTTGTCTGTCCTTTGTCCTTTTGTTTCCTAGGAGTTTATGTATGGACAAAATAAATGCAAAATATTCTAGCAGTGCTAGATCCTTATGTTGATATGTAAAAGAACAAGTAAATTAAAAAAAAAAGAAACATAATTATCAATTTTTTTATAAATTTTTATTTTAAACATCAATCCTTCATAAAATAAAAACATTTTTCAAAAATTATTGAATCCAAAAAAAAAAAATAAAATTGAAACTTCCAAAAATTAAGAGTATATATTCAAAATGTTAGAAATTTATCCAAAAAATTTAGTTCCAAAATAGATTTAAAAGGATAAGTAAATTGTCTACTTTTTTTAACACCCCTTTCCAATCACAGAGATTACTAAGGGGCAGGGCCAGTTTCAACCACGGGCTGCATCCATACCTGTGGAGGGGGCCAGATGGGGATCGCCGAGCCGGGTCCAGCACCCTGAAAAAATTCGGGACCTCCAGCAGGCCAGTTTCAACCACGGGCTGCATCCATACCTGTGGAGGGGGCCAGATGGGGATCGCCGGGCCGGGTCCAGCACCCTGAAAAAATTCGGGACCTCCAGCGTGGTATGCTGACAGCGTTACCACTCGGCCACCTGTAAATTGTCTACTATCAACAGTTTACAATAAAAACAGGCATTATTGAGAAAAAGTATATCATTACTTTGAAAGTTCTTAATTTCATAACATTTGGATTATCACCCTGAAAATTTTTGTTATCAATGTATTAAGATTTGAAGTCAAAATCAGAGATATTTTTCTTAGGCAGCAGTGTTTGGTACAGTTTCTAAAGATTTTAAAATGTTTTAATCTATAAATTTTTGTTTTGTAAAAATAAACAATTCTTAAATTTTAGAAAATTTCTATAATTTTATAATTATTATTTCATCATTATTGTAAAAAAAAATGTTTAATACGCAATAAAATAAATGTGTATTGTTTATACTTAAATGTAATTTTTTTTTTCACTAGATAACCATGATATTTTTTCTATGAAACTCTATGAATTGGATTTACCTGATGATGTAAGTATATTTTTTATACTGTAAATGTAATTGTTCAATATAAAATAAAATTTAAGATTGCAGTTTATATCTAAACAAGCAGTTCTGCAAAGAACTAAAAACACCTATACCTACTTTCCTTCATTCCTGTGTGAAGTGTCCTTCATTTTCAATGATTTAAGAATATAAAATGTTTTGCATCAAAATCATATTTATTGGCATAATCTGCAAAGCCAAATGTCATAAAAATGTATAAATTTGTTGTCTTATAAGTATCTAATTTTTATTATTATATACTTGCTGGCATACCCAATGCTGCTTGATAATATTTCAATACAATTTATGTATTAATATAGATCACTATGTAAATTATCTAAAAAGCCATAGAAGCAAATGCAAGTCAGTCATATATCATCTATATCAGGGCTATCCAACCCGCGGCCCACCGCTGTACTGAATGCAGCCCAACATAAAATCGTAAACTTCTTTAAAACATTGAGAGTTATATATACTTAGGTATTTAAATAATAATAACTCCACTATCCATTTCCTATTTCCATTTTCTAAAATATTTCTTATTTCAGTGATTAAATCATTGAATGAGTCAAGAAATTTTCCATTTTCTAAAATATTTCTTATTTCAGTGATTAAAATTTCTTGACTCATTCAATGATTTAAAAATTTCTGAATGAAAAGAAGTCAAAAATTATTATACTACAATATTTTTGTGTATTTGCCATAATATCATATACTGCATATTATTCATTAACTTCTTTGCTTAAAACAACATCAAAAAAGATAGATAGGTCCCCTTTCCAATCAGTGAGATTTCTATGACTTGGGATTAGATACAATTACAATTGTAAATAGTTTTAAATTCATATAGTCAGTAATATTTGCTGTTTTTCCTTTTGATTATAGTGTTTTTTTTTAATAAAATCATAAAAGCAGATTTATAATACTTTCACAATTATGAGCATTTCAGTACTGCTACTAAATAATATGACTACTAAATAAAATTTGTTACTGATTTCAGAATAAGGATAATGAAGATAGATCACAAATTTCACCAGCAGCATCTTATTTTGCACCTCCTAGAGGTAATTTTTGAAAATTTTTATTTGTATTAATTTTTAAATTAAATTATATAAACTTTTAACAATTTATTACATTAGTACATTTAGTAAAGCTATGGTAAAAAATTATTTTAATTACAGATCATGTAGAAGACCCTCCTCCTCCTATGTCTGGTTTAAAGTTATTGCTTATTATGGTAATAGCCATTTTAGGACTTGTTGTGTGTATAGCTGTGGGTGTTGTAGTCTTCCAAAGACAACAAGAAACCTCTAGGAAGAGGTTCTATTGAAACTTTAATAGTATTCGTGTGCTGCTTCCATTTTGAATTGAAATGTAAGAATCATTATCATTTTGTTAAATAAACATTCGACATCACAACTTGACTATTACAGTTTGATCCAGAAAGTCCAATAGAAATCTCCTTTAAAATTAAAGCAAAGATTTCTAAATTTTCCATAAATTGTATTTTGACAATTTTTCGTACAGACTTTCAAACACTGTTCTGATCTTGATCGGATTTTCAATAAAGATTTATACTTTTTGAAGTGTTGATTTTAGTTGCTTTTATTGGGGCATGGTGATCTTTATTTTAAGAATCGTATGTCAAAATGAATTCCATAGATACGTACGGCTCGAAATCAGTTTACACAAATGAAATTAAAAATTTCATTGTATAGATTGTGACCTTTAATGTCACGAATGTTAACACACTGTGGCTTTAGTTGTACTATGATGTACTTGTGTTGTTGTTTTATAAAATTATCTTCCAGTACTGTTTCCACAAAGTTTGGTAATCTTAAAATTTTACTTTGCTTGGAGATAAAACTAATTTTTATCATCTTTATTGCACCTTTACTGTTTAGTTTGCAAAAATATACTGTATACAATTAATGTAGATTCACAGTAAAATTGGATAAAAGCATGGCATGGCCAAAAAATTTATTTTCACTTATAGAAAAGTCTTATTGAAAGTTCAGGATGCATGACATTTTCTCTAATCATAGCTAATTGCTGATTAATTATAATAGTGTTATAGTAGAACAAAAGCTTGCTTTTTATCAAGAATTTCTGATTAAGATAAATTCTTAAATTATCTTTCAATAAAAAAATATATACAGTGAGTAAATTACTTTAGTCTAAGTTGATGATGGTTAAGAAAATGTTGGAACTTAATGTTCACAAAAATCAAGAACTGATTCATTCTCACATGCCATATTATATAAATTATGAAATATTAAGTTATTTACTTCACTAAATACTCGAACTATATTTGCCAATGGAAAAAACTTACCTCAACTCGTACATTTCCAAGATGAGTTCCGCAGTCCACTCAAAAATAACTGAATTGACTTTTAATTCAACATTAAATTTATCAGTATATTTAAAGTGAATATACTGATGTTTTATCCTGTTTTTAAGATATTTATTTATTCCAATATTTTCATAAGCATCATGCCCCATTACATGTAAAAGCTGTAACTAGACCACTTCTTTAGATGCATTTTTATTTGTATGGCGCACTTAAATTATGAAAATCAAAAAGAGCACTTGAACACACAGTTCCATCTCATGCCGCAACTTTTGCAGAACATTTGAACCTATAGTTAAACTACAGGGTGAGTCACGGGAAACAATGTTTTTGAACGTACCATACTCGGCTTGTGGAGGGAGTGCGGGAGGTGGCCTTCAACTCCCCTTGAGTTGCCATTTAGTATCCATCATGCCGCTGTGGACTTGAGAAACCGCATTTTTGCTTATGACATGTGAAAAACGGTGAGTCAGTGGTAACTACCCAATGTCTCTTCAGGCAAAAATTCAACATCGGTCGTCATGGTGATGTCTCCAGCCGCAATACCATTCTTAGGTGGGTTAATGCACTGTGAATGACTGGTTCTTTAATGAAAAGGAAACCACCTGGCCCTGTCAAAACTGCCAGAACACCAGAATGTGGATTGTTTGATAAAAAGTGTTCGTAATCCTGCTCATTCAACTGTTGGACTACCATAATTTTATACGGGTGAAACCATATGTCTTTGTGTAAAATTCTCTCTGACCAGTGCTTTGAGACATTCGCAGCTCTGCAGAGTGCCGCCTAGCAGAGCGACCGGGACTTCGGATCATTGCCTCTCTTATTCGATCCACATTCGCTGGTGTTCTGGCGGTTTTGGCAGGGCCAGGTGGTTTCCTTTTCATTAAAGAACCAGTCGTTCACAGTGCATTAACCCATCTAAGAATGGTATTGAAGCTGGGGACATCATTATGACGACCAATGTGGAATTTTTGCGTGAAGAGACGTTGGGTAGTTATCACTGACTCGTTTTTCACGTAAGTGTCATAAGCAAATATGCGGAGACGTTGGGTAGTTATCACTGACTCACCGTTTTTCACGTACGTGTCATAAGCAAATATGCGGTGTTCTCAAATCTGCAATGGCATGATACTAAATGGCAACTCAAGGGGAGTTGAAGTCCACCTCCCGCACCTCCCTACTCCCTCCACAAGCTGAGTATAGTACGTTCAAAAAAACATCCGTTTCCCATGACTCACCCAGTATAATTTCAAATGTGCCATGAGATAAGAGGTTGAAAAACATTGATCTATACCAGGGTTGTCCAACCCGTGACCCAACATAAAATCATAAACTTCCTTAAAATATTGAGATTTTTATATATTTAATGAAGCAACCATTTCCGTTGACCTATGTCCTACCTTTACGAAATTATGCAATTTTTTTTTTCATTTTCACTGTTATCAATCTTTTTTATATATTTAATGAAGCAACCATTTCCGTTGACCTATGTCCTACCTTTACGAAATATGCAATTTTTTTTTTTCATTTTCACTGTTATCAACTCTGAATCTCTGAAAATTGTTTTCTCAATTTTATTTATAAATTTTAGTTTGAGGTTATCACAATAATCCTAAATTATATCTCTGATACCATAAATACAAATGTAATAAAATATAATGTAATAAGCAAGTTTTCAACGAAATGCCTGTTTTTTTTTTTCAAATGCGAATTCCGAAAAGCATGTTGGATAATTTGCTGTCCTACTGGCAATTAATCAGGAGTGATAAAAACTGAAAATGAAAAAAAAAATCGCATAATTTCGTAAAGGTAGGTCATAGGTCAATGGAAATGGTTGCATTTGATTCGGAATGTAAAACCACATCAAAATTCATTGGAATTTCGAAATTATCTACTAAAATTACTTGAAAAATTGTACTAATAGGCCCCAACTTTGGGGCCCTGTATCTCGATAACGAGGCCTCAACTGTAAAAAAAATTACATTTTTGGAGTCAGCACCTCCAAATTAGGGGTGCACTATATAGGGGGCAAATTTTCAACTCCGGAAATATGATCCCATACCAAGTTTTTATTATTTAAACAGCTAGTTCCATTTTTCAAAATATTTATTATTTCAGTGATTAAAACTTCTCACCCTGCTCAATGATTTAAAATTCCTGAACGAAAAGAAGGCAGATTATTATGCAACGACATTTTTGCTTATTTGTCATGGTGAATATCATATATAGTACATTATTTACTAACTTTTTTGCTTAATAACTATCCTTGGAATTAATATATTTTATGTACAGCCCGAGACAATTTCTTCAAATGTGACCCAAGGAAGCCAAAAGGTTGGACACCCCTGGTCTATACCATCGTCTTTCAAAGGGGGATTCATGAGCATTCTACAAAAAATATAGTGTGCTAAAAATTCGATGCTGCGAATTTGAGGTTTTTCTTAAAAACGATCACGGAGATGTCAAATTTTGATAAAATGTTTTATGATGTGTGGAACGCCAGTGGGTAATATAATTTCACAGGCCTTAGTCTTGTGTGGATATCGTCAGGATCTGACACCAGTCAGTATCGTTGTGAACAATGTCGACAGAACAGGCAGATGATGTGAGGGTTATAGTTGTAAGGATGGAGAGGTGGTTAAGGAAACACAGCTTGTACGGTTAATACCTTGGATCTTATTCTTGAATGGGAGAGAATTACATCATACCCAAAAAGGGAGGACAAATACCTTGAATATTCCAAAAAGTCTGGATAAACTTCAACTTTGACAATATTGTGGCACAACACGATAGTTCTCAGTTCTTTTGTCTTGGCAGATCTTTTATAACTGTGATGGTGGTGATGGTCAGTGCGTGTGGTTTAAGGGGGTTCTCCGAAGTGGTGTTCATTCCCATCCGAACTTGACTCTTTCCATACGGAAAGAGTGAAGTTTTGACCTAGGGTCTGAGGTGTGGTATCTTGTCTCGGCAGAAATGGATGACGATTGCAAAGCCATCAGTGGGGGGAAAGTGATGTGATTCTCCCCTATTGTAGCTTCCTTTAGTTTTCTGGGCCGATGCCTATGGCAAGGAGTTTGGAACTTATATTTGCTGGCTTGTCCCGATTTTGTGAAAATGAAGTGCCAGTTAGGAAGTTAAATGATAATTGTCCCTCCGATTACTCTGATTTCTGACGATGCTGATGTTTCGTTCTCCGTCTATCTTGAACGGAGGTTGGTGGTCGACTCTGTGTTTCTTTCTTACGGGTGCTGGTGGACGACTGTTTGGACCAAGACGAATTGCCATCTATCCAAAAAACTTTGCTTCTGCCTTTTCCTCAGGATGTTTCGGAAATACCAGACAATGCTATTACGACTTGTTATCATTTTTATAAGGAATACGTTTTTTAAGAGAACACACAAAAGACTTATTCAAGTTGTAGCATGCGAGTTGGTTGTATTCCAAACAGGATGTATATCGAGGTACCACTATATTATATAATATTGAGCTGATACCTCTGACTATACTGAATATATGAACTTATATATATATATATATATACACACTTTGTTTGTGGATATTTTGCAATTTTTCTTTTTTTAAAAACTGTCGTTCAGATTTTGCAACTACTTTTAAGCCATCAGATTTGTATTTCTGGTGATCTATGCAAGTGCTGGTCAACTCCCCTCAGTTGCAACAAAATTTCTATTACAGTGCCCGCTGCTTTATAAAAGATTCAAATCAATGCAATACAATTGAAAAATCGCTGGATAATAAAATCTACATCGCCGCTTATAAAAATCATTCATTGCAAGTACAAAAACAAAAACTGCTTTTCTAATCGAATTTTAATTCAAAGTTCACCAGTTCTTCGGTATTCCAATTTCAGGTGTTCGATTAGTCGATGTGAATCAAAGAAAACGGGAGAGTGTAAAACAATAAAAGCAGTGATAATTACTGTAAATGGTAATTATCGGCAATAACATTTTCAGAAATCGAGTGAAAATACAGCTGGGTGCGGCCTTACCGTTGCCAGATCTGGCGATTTTTATTTTTTTTTTAATGACAAAATATATAATTTAAAATTGCTGATATAGAGATTTAACGACTTTATAATTCCCTTTATTGAAAAATTTAAAATTATTTTGATATAAGAATTTTCTTACTATTGTTCTAGTTCTTCGTGATTTTCTGTAAACTGGAATTGGCAATACCTTAAACGTAAATCATTTCACTTCACTTTTTCGCTTAACTGATTACATAATATACAGTATAAAGTTCAATAAGTGTTCGTCCATCAGTTATAGAGCTTTGTATTATTATAATTAGCGTTATCTTTTAATCTAATTTTCATTTTTTTTTTATTTTTTATATCCCCGCATCTATCATTTTCTCGTATCCATAGTTTTTTCGGGAGTCCCGACGAAACGATGAATTGAGATTACACTGCATATAACAGCAAAGTACAGTATATATTATATAATAAAAAAAAAATTGAAAATTATGCTTTTTTGACACGCACTGCTTAATGATATCAATCGGTTATTGTTATCAAAATAGATCGGTACCAAAGTGATTCTAATAAGCGGCTTCTACAGTATATTGTATTTTATAAGTCTCGTTTTAATTATGTTGCCTGTGAACTGGATTTTGAAAAAAGGTGCAAAATTTTAGATCGGCGTTTTTTAAAATCAGCCGGTTAATAAAATCAAAACGATTTGGACAGAAGTGATTTTATAAAGCGGCGGGCACCTGTATAAGTTTTAGTTCTGATTTTCTATTGTCTAAACATAGTTAAACATCAGATCCATTTTCTTAACAGCTATATTTTACATTCTCTTTCAAATTCTAATATTTTCTGTAATTGCAAAAAACTGGAAAGAGTGCTAAATTAAAAAGATCCTTTTGTCAGAAGTTTATATAATTTTCTCTTTTAAACTGTTGAAGTCTGTGATATATTTCAAATTAAATATAATTAATATGCAAAAAATTCAGATTGTGAAATTTCACTTAATTTTCATCAAAATCTTTCAAAATTTTTATTGTTTATTATGTTTTTCATTCTCATTCTAATGTTGTGAAAATTTTTTTGAATTTTATATTTTTCACAATTTTTTGTTTCTCATATGAGATCGAAGAAAACAGTTTTTTTGTTACAAAATCTTAGCAATAAAATATTGTTATTTTTGAATAGAGTCAAGCTTCTAATTAAAATAAAATAAGCTATTCCATAGTTTATTTTATTCAAAAGCTTGAAGCTATTCAAAATAAGAATGAAATAAGACTATATTTCACGAGAATGAAGAAAATTCATTCTTTGAATTTTCAAAGAATAAAAAAGGATAAAAGATAAAAATGAAAAAAATTCGACCATATTTTAAATTATGAATAAAAAACAAAGTATTATGTAAATTTTCATTAAGTTATATTATATAATTAGTTGAAAAGTAACATAAATTTAATTGAAATATTATCATTTTTATTAAAAAAATATATTTATTGATGTTTTTCCTTCAAATCAATAATTTTTATTTTAATTTTTTATAAATTTTTGAATTTATATCAAAAAACCAAACATATATAAAAATTGTTCCCTCTCATACATAAACAGCTATAATATTGTCTATTTTGTTCTAATTGGCCTGTAGATGGTTTGTTGATACACTATACCCAATACCACATGCAGCAGAGTAAAGTAGATTTGCCACAATTTCCCACAAAATGACTGGCCTCCATAAAACAATAAAAGTGTCATGTTCCTTTAATAGTCTGAGGGTGTTTACACATTTGGATTTTTTTGTATTTTACTTAATTATCAGTAAAAAAATAAATGAACAAATAAGAAACAATATTGTTTATTTTAACAGAATTAATCAATATTTTTATATAATTGACAATATTTTTTCAGATTTATGAATTTTAGAGCTCATCATATGAAAATTTCACTTTTCACTTAAAATTTCAAAAATAAAATTATTTCATCCCAAAATTGAAATAACATTAATATAACAGAATAGAATGCAGAATTGATATTATTAGATAAAAAATATCCCAACTTCTACTAATACAATCCATTCAAATTATCTAACATAAAAACACAATTTAATAAAAAATTCCAGCAACTGAAAAATTTAGGAATCATCAGTGTACAATATTCTTGTGAATCAGGAATCCTATTCCTCCATTGATACTGGTTTCATTCCCTCAGTAATAGAAGAGATATCCACTTTGAAGTTCTGTCAGGTTTTCATCTTTTCTTCTTACTTTGCTCAGTCCAATAATGTGCCAGTTGATCTCTGCTTCATTCTCCAGTTTCTATAGGCAATCTTCTGTTGAAAGGGATCATCCATTATAGATAGCAAAAAGGCAGTAATCAAAGGCAGCCAGTTCCTACCCAGGTATTATTAGCATCCCCTGCACTTTTTATACTCTGCCATGTAGAATATGAAAGGTGCATAGATGCTAAGAATATCTTACTGCTGTGACTGGGATTTCCCATGCTGCTTGTGACTGAAGGCCATATTCTTGTTATGCTCTTGGTTGTGCTTCTTGGAAACAATCAGAAAGGTTGTAGAATATGAAAGGTGCATAGATGCTAAGAATATCTTACTGCTGTGACTGGGATTTCCTATGCTGCTTGTGACTGAAGGCCATATTCTTGTTATGCTCTTGGTTATGCTTCTTGGAAACAATCTTCTTGGAAACAATCAATCAGATGTAGATCATTAGCTCCCCACAGTGATTTAATGCAGGTTGGAGAGAGAGGGGGGCAGAGGTATTTAATCTTTACACAATACTAAATTATTCCTAATATAATCTATAACCACTATTTATTATTATTTTATAGTACATCAATGTTGGCACGAAGTAACTCCGGGTCAAAGTGCTATGTCGGACACGAGTCAAGACATAGCTACTTGTGATGTTTAATTGTGTGTTAACTAACTGTCTGTGTCAGTGCTGAGAAACTTTTTTACTATTTTGCATGTATTGAGTAGTGATGCTTTTTGTAGTGTTATGTATGTCTTGGGATGTAGATCTAAAGTTTTGAGGCTTTCGTGTAGTGTGTGAGGGATTACCCCTGTTGAGGAAATAATGACGGGTACTGTGACTACTTTTTGCATACCCAACTATAAGTACATGTACATCTAAGTAATGGAACTGTCTTTTTTCAAGCTGTTCTATTTTTAATGAAAGACCCAATGTCTCATCTGTTAATGCTTCTGTGATCTCAGAGTTCATATCTTTGTTTTCCCATATAACACATATGTCATCTATATGCATATGTATAGTCCATATGACATCTATATACTGTATGTAGTACAGTGGGTGATCGGTTAACCAACAGTTCGGATAACGAACACTTCGCAGAACAAACTGTGGGACCCGTGGACTGAGGAATGACAGATCAGCCGAATGGCTGCGTGGTAAAGCTGCGGCTTACGATTCTGGAGGATCTGGAGGTCCCACTCCTCCAATTTTTTAGGAGAGATCTGAACCTGGACCATTGAAACCCATCCTTCAATATTCCGGTTGACTCCATCATGGGTGTTGGTCAGCCATGATGGAGCCATTTTATCTGGCAGCTCTATAAATGGCCGCCGCCAGATAAAATTATTCCATGAAGATATTTTGGCTTAACTAACCTAATGGAATGTCAGTCTTAGGCCTTGCGCATTTGTGGACTTATGGGTAAGAAATGACAGGCTTAGGCCTTGCGCGCTCGTGGACTTATGGGTAAGGACGAGAATGACAGGTTTAGACCTTGCGCGTTGGTGGACTTATGGGTAAGGATGGAAGAATAGGCCTTGCACATTTGTGGACTTATGGGTAAGGATGGAAGAACAGTAAGGAATGATATGCTTAGGCCTTGTATGTTGGTGGACCTATGAGTAAGTCAAACGTCGGTGGACTTATGGGTAAGGATGGGAGAACAGTAATTTTTCCCATAAAATGAACTCGGAGACAACGTAAAACAAATCAAAGATTTATTAAAGGTTAGAAATGAACTCGGAGACAACTTAAAACAAATCAAAGATTTATTAAAGAAAGTGAGACAACGTAAAACAAATCAAAGATTTATTAAAGAAGATAAGAGAGAGAGAGATTTTACAATTTTTGGTGTTAGTATGGCACCCATACCAGGTTAAGATCAATAGGCATGGAGATCTGTATCGCGACAATGCTATTAATCACTCCCGAAAAATCCTGAAGGAGAAAAAAAGCAATCGATATTGGAGACACAATTCTTTATCGGAAAATAAACATATAGATGAAAATGCAAGAATATGTATGTCTTTATAATCCTGAAGAAGAGAGAAAAGCAATCGACATTGGACAGATTTTTTATTGGAAAATAAACATAATAGATGAAAATGCAAGACTATGTATGTATATATGATTGTTATTACATATAAATAGACATAAATAAAAAATTATATAATTTTTATTTGTTTTTTTGGATCTCCCAACGAATTAATCAAATTCCCATTAAATCCTATGGTAAATCGATGATCAGTTAACAAACAATTCGGATAACAAACATAACTAGTATATATACTTCCACTTGGAGTACTAGTTATATTCACAAATAAGATTGGAAATGTGTAGACCAATATTTTTAGCAAGTGAACATACCAGTTGTTACTGTATATATCATCAGTTAATATTAAATGAAAATGTAGCAATCTATGTACTGATATCTTTGATTAGCAATTTGTGCACTTTCTGATAGTTCTAATTCTTCAGAAAATGTGGGATATTGAATACAGATTTTAACATCAAATTTGTACTCCTAATGATCATGTGTGTGCTGGTCAGCTTTCCATTCCCATTAGTTGCAGCAAAATTTCCATTTTCTGTTTTGGTCTGATTTTTTATCATTTAAACTTTGCTAAATAGTTTTATTGAGATTTAACAATGCTGGAAACTTTTAATATTTCTTTGATATTTTCTGCCAAACAAACACTTCAAATAAAATCATATTGCTTATAATATAAATATCCAAAAATAGCACAAATGAGAGGCCTAATAACTTAAAAATTTTATTAATGAGAAATGTTTTTGGCTCCTATTAGCCCTCATCAGCTCAAATTACAAACAGTTTTATTCTAGAGCGTAGAACTCAGAGCAAAATGTTTGTTATTATATTCAAAAATTAAAATTATTAAACATAAAAAAACAAAAAACAAGCTAAATATAGATAATTTTAAACTAACATAGATACTTTTTTTTACAAAAGTGTAATTTGTAAAAAACTCATAATATTAATAAACAAAGTTCATTAACAAGTATTTCTCCTGTTCTAGAATCCACCACATTTTAAGGCAAATTTCAAGGCTTGCGAGAGTTCCAAAGACTGCCTTTCATTAATTATGTTCCCATTTTTGCTGCCTTCAAAGATTGCTAATTTCTCTGCCACTTTGAGTTCTTTCAAGTTATTCACTTTTCTTATTACTTTGGCATCGTTCCAATCTACAGGAATATCTCAATTATCGCGGTTTCGATTATCGCGGTTTACAATATGATACCAAAATTCAATTATTGCACTCCAAATTCGAATTATTGCGGCCTCGAGATATAGCCCACTATATATGCAACCAGAATTGCTCTCCAGGTCTTTAGCACTTCGTTTTTATTCGAGGGCATATGCTTACCACTCATCAGTAACTGTCCACATTTACCTGAAGTACCTGTGGACAGGGCCGGTTTAACCGGTAAGCGGACGATGCACCACATCAGAGTGCCAGAACTATCATTTTCTCAATATAGTTACTCAGCAGTATTGTGTATTGCTTAGTAGATGTTACAAGAAAGCTGCATTGGGCGCCAGGATCTCTAGAGCCGCCTAAATTAGATATTTCACTGAGTCCTTCACAATTTTGGGATGGCAGTGTGTTCATGAACCAAAACTCCTCCTTAGCAGATATACTGCCGGATTGGATTCTTCTTACTTGATTGGAGATCCGATTAACAGAATGAATTGCTCTGTCTAGGTCTGCCTTCTTGGGTTCACCTCAGGTGCTTATCCGCCTCACAACTCCAAAGCAAGGTCTTATATGTTAAACACCGAACAGAAAACTGACCCCCCTCATTATTTTTCTTTTTGGGGAAAGACATTTGTTTTTGTCTTTCAATTGTTGATTTCTCATTAAATTCACATAACATCTGCATGTAATAATATCTTTCTTGCTATCATGTTATCCTTTGTTTAAAATTTGTTTTTAACTTAAATTAAAAGAAACATGCATCCACAAGTTTGAAAAAATACAATATTTGTCATATTTCTATCAGTGCGTCACTTCTTTGGGGATCAGGAATCTCTCCCCCGTCGGAGATGAGTTGAGGAATTTGACAGCAGTGATGCAATATGATAACAGGACATGTTATGTTTCATCTTTGTTCTTTGGAGTAATAAATCTCGATAAAATGGTTTATTCAGGTATCATTTCAAATTCTAAGAAGTAATACCTGAACCATCTGTAAGTTGAGGAAGTAAACATCTTAGCTCTCTCCGGGAAAAAGGGTGAGGGAAAGGTCACGGGTATTTAAGAGCCCGCACTGCCCTCAATTGGCGCTTGTTCTACTACTACTGTTGGTCTAATACACCTGTTTACCGCTAATTCTCCAAAGTTCTTTGTTCATCGCTAAGTTCTCTGTAGTTTTTTTTTTTTGGATTATACATAATTCTTCAGCTTGATCAGTCCATACTTTTTGTTCTGACTGATCCTGCCAGTTAGCTTTTATTTTCTGCTTGATGACAGATTGACATTCACTGATGTTCTTCATCTCATCCTAAGATTGTACAGCCTGTATTCAGCTCTGACTCTGTTAATTTATAAAAAAAAACAGGTACCTCTCTTAGTTTACTATGAGATGTTATATTGGAAATCTCTCTCTATAAATAAAAGAAGCTGTTGAATTTAGATCAACATTGTCTCTGTCTTCACTGACTGACTGAATCATCTCGTTACCCATCCTTACCTACAGTGCGCAATTTACCGCTCAAGATCTAATGCCTGTCCTTTCCTGTGCGCGAGAGTCCACACTTCCTTTCCAAATTTCTCTCTCTGCTTTTTTTTAAGGATGGGAAAAAGTTATATCACATCCACTCAAATTCCTATCCCTCACAGAAATAATTAAAAACTGCAGATGAGCTGTAGTATTTGTCCATGTAAATGATGTGGCCTTTAAATTATTATTCAGTAATTTTTTTCAGCATATCAGTAATTCCTAATGACTGTACACATTTTCCTGAAACACTATATCTTCAGCACATAAGTAATAATACATCATAAACTATGAATAGTTTTATTTCATATTTGTCACATTTATTTTTTAGATATATTCTAAAATGAATTCTACTGTGAAATCCACACATTCCCTTATCAGCTGTTGAATTAGTATGTGGTATAAATTATTTGATTTTTTTCTTTATAGAGATTTTGCTACCTATTTTCAGGAAGTTATACATGATAAATGATAAATTTTTGTATGTAAAACCTATAAAATTAAATTTGGAATTAGTCTTTGTTTAGTTACTAAATTTAATTAACTGAACAAATTAAATTTGAGTTAGTGTTTGTTTTTATACCAATAAAAAAGTTTTTATTGGCTAAACTTATAAATTTTTATAAAGCTCAAAATCATTTTTATTTATTATTTTAGGATTTTTTTGAATTATGAAAAACATTGGGAAATCGTAAATTATTCTGGGATAAATGTGGGAATTTTTTAATTGCTTGTCACTGACCACCCCGAGTTTTGGTTTTGAAATGTGAAGACAAGCTAGCAGCTGCAATTACTATTTATTAATTCTCTTCATTAAATAAAAAAATATAGCTTTTATTCTTAAAAATAGTATTTAGAAGATAAGTCTTCTAAATGTTCATGAAAATGAAAGAAAAGTTTATACAAGTATATTGGACAAAATACATCAATTTATTATATGACAAAAGTTTCTTGTTTAGAAACAATGGCATATTAAATATTGCATGATATATATGATAGCTTGTGTAATATGATATGCACAAATAATCAGCATACCAGATAAATTCCAATATGTAATTGCAAAGGGTAAATAAAATTATTATGATTAAAAATTAAGAAAATCACAATGAATAATAATCAAATGTCAATAATGAATTTTTTGTCATCTTTATCTGTTTTTGTATTTTTATGTGTTTTTGCTTTTATTATAAAACATTCAATTTACTTTTATTTACTATATATTATTTTCATCTTTTCAGAATTAATAGAAGACAGATTAAAAATTTATAGAGAATATCAGTTAAAATATCCTAGAGCCCAAACTCCTCGAAGAATTCCAATTAGTTTTACAATTGGTAAGTTACAGCCATTTATTTAAAATGATTGTTAAGAATTATAGAGATAACAATCTTATCAATTCTATTTTTTTTCCAAATAATCTTGTTTACTACTAAACTTTATTTTATTAGTTTTAAGTTATAAGAAAAAACATTTAAGCCTTATTCATATTAATCAAGTTGTTTGAAGACAAGTAATTTGAAAAAAATTTTGTTTTCATAATTAATCAAGTCATTGAAGCAAGTGAACTAAATCAAAATGTCATTAACTGAAATAATGTATGCAGTGATTGCTTTAATCACACTCCTACTTTTGTCTTTGCTAGTATTTATGCTTGTTGCTATCATTGATAAACGCATACTGATTACTTGAGAGTTCTAACTCACTTGATAATCAGAAATGAATTAATATTAAGAGAATCAATTTAGACCAAAAAATTGTCAGGGAAAAAAATTGGTTTTAAATGAAATAGCATAGTTCTATCCTTAACTAACACAAAATCAAACATTATTTACTTTACAGTAAATAGTGTTTTAATCAATCAGAAAAAATCAAGTCTTAATCAGTAAGAAATAATAATGTTATTCCAGAGGTGGATCCATATTAGAAAAACTGTTTTAATATTCTATTTTAATCCTTAATATAGAAGAATGAATTTTTTTATATTCTAATAATTAAAATGTAAAATATACTTTTAACCCATTCTGTAACGGAAATACATGTCAAGATGGTGGAACAAAAAACAATATTTAAGCAATTCAATCCTGAGCTATTCAGTGGAGTTATCATGGAGTAGTTTTTTTGAAAATGACACTTTTGAAAAATAATAAAATCTTATTTAAAATTTTCTGATTTTCCAAAATTTCTTTTTAAATTCCATTCTAAAGATAGAAAGCATGAATGGATTGTATTCATTGAATCTTATCAATTCTTCTTTCTATTCTATTATATTTTAGTTATCAATATTTTGATTTTGAGATAAGATAAATTTATTTTTGAAATTTTAACTAAAGCATGGAATTTTAGTATGAGCAGCTGTAAAATTCATAAAACTGAAAAAATTTTGCTGATAATACAAAATTTTGGTTAATCCTGTTAAAATATAGAAACAAGAAAAATATAGAACTAAAAAATATAGAATATTTTTACTTGTTTGATCATTTATTGCTTTTACTTTTAAAGATAATTTAATAAAATACGAGAAAATCCTAATGTTAATAACCCCAGGCTATAAAAGGGGGCATTACAGTTTTATTGTTTTATGGCTTCCAGTTGTTTCATGGGAAACTGCAGCCAAGCCTACTTTACTGCACTGCATGTGGTATTGGGTATAGTCAACAAAGTGTCTCAAGGCCAATTAGAGTAAAGTAGACTAAAATGTTATAACTGTTTATGTATGATTGTGATGATTTTCATATATGTCATATTTTTGTTTATAAATTTGAATATTTATAAAAAAAAATAAAATAGAAACTATTGAAATGAAGAGAAAACATATCAATAAACATATATTTTATTTAAAAAAATGACAATATTTTAATAAATTTTGGTTATTTTTCAATTAACTAAATTAATTAAAATTTGTATAATTTCATCCCACTTCTTATTACGAGTAAATAAATTCAGCACAATTTTAAAAGTGGAAAATATACAAACCTTAAACAAATATCACATACAAGATAATGATCAACGAATATTGCGGTATTTTTCGTGGCAACAATAACTGCGATAATCGAGGTATTCCTGTACTTCGATGTCATATTCATATGCCCTCCTAGCTAGCGCAGTTGTTAATTTCATTTTTTTTACATCATCAACATGTTCTTTTAGTCTTTGTCTCAAGTTCCTCCCTGTTACTCCGATATAGCATTGCTTTGTTTATTAATATTATGAGTTTTTTACGAATTATATTTTTGTAAAAAAAAATGTATCTATGTTAGTTTAAAATTATTTATATTTAGCTTTTTTTTATGTTTAATATTTTAATTTTTGAATATAATAACAAACATTTTGCTCTGAGTTCTACATTCTAGAATAAAACTGTTTGTAATTTGAACTGATGAGGGCTAATAGGAGCCAAAAACGTTTCTCATTAATAAAGTTTTTAAGTTATTAGGCCTGCTCATTTGTGCTATTTTTGGATATTTATATTATAAATAAGCCATATAGAGCAGTAAGATTTAATCTGTATAAATCATATTGCATAGAAATGTGAGCAAAAAAGCAAAATTGAGTGAAATGATCACATCCTGCTTTCTATCCCACTTTCTATTTACATTTTGCCATAATATTTTAATGCTATAAGTCTGGAATTTTGTCTAAGTGATCATATTTATTCCAATAATGAACTAGATATGGAAAATTTTTAAATTATAAAAGAAATTACTTGCTTAGACTTTACAGTATAAACTTCAAGGGAACTTATTCAAATAAATCCAAATTTACAATCCAAATTCTAGCCCTTGAATTATAACGGAATAATTTAATGATTGGAAATAATTTCAATTAAAGTTAGCGCCATCTCATAATTAGAATAATAATTAATTTTACTAAATCTTTGAGTGGCGCCATCTATTAATTAATAATTGAACTCGAATTTTTAACTAATTTATCTATAAAGTTAGCGCTATCTCGTAATTATTATTCTAATTACCAGATGGCACTAACTTTAGTTCAAATTATTTCCAATCATTAAATTTTTCCGTTATAATTCAAGGGCTAGAATTTGGCTTGTAAATTTGGATTTATTAGAAATTACTTATTTCAATGAATGTCATATTGTTCTAGTACTCAAAATTTTGGGATTGGCTTATGTATGAATTTCAAATTTTTACCAATTTAAATGCTGAAGTTAGAAATTTTTACTAATTTATTTTTGTTTACCATATATATGAATATATATGGTAAAAAGTATATATATGATAAAAAGTAATATTTATGACAGATTTCTTTGCTAAAAGAAATCAATTACAAATATTAAAAAAGGATAAAAGTAGTATAAAAAAAGGTTTGAAAACTACAGCACTTTCAGTACAAGCATTAGAACACAATATTAATATTACTTAGAATGAAGTAAAAATTTTACAGCATGTCATTTACTGTGATCAAAAAATAAATAAGAAAATCATATGACATAAGTATTAAGCCATAAGTATTTTTGTTTACCATATATATTCATATATATGGTAAACAAAAATAAATAAGAAAATCATATGACATAAGTATTAAGCCACTTCCAGTCAGTGGAAATTACTTCCAATTTTTGTGTATTAAAAACAAATTTCATTTTTGCTCAGTGTAGAATTTGCAGGACTTTAGCTATATAATTTTGATCACAGTAAATGACATGCTGTAAAATTTTTACTTCATTCTAAGTAATATTAATGTTGTGTTCTAATGCTTGTACTGAAAGTGCTGTAGTTTTCAAACCTTTTTTTATACTACTTTTATCCTTTTTTAATATTTGTAATTGATTTCTTTTAGCAAAGAAATCTGTCATAAATATTACTTTTTATCTTTTTGGAGATCATTGTTACAAAATGGAATGATGCAGATGTCAAGATTCCTTGGAGGATCTAGCAGATATTTATCTTTTCAAAGAAGGCTGAATATATTATTAAATTTTTTAAAGATGATTTTTATCCCAATGGATTTTTGACTTTGTGTATAACTTTCATTAATGGTAAGCTAACTTGGTTAAAGTATTAAATAGAGAGATTAACAATTAAGAGAGCTTTTTATTTACCATGCTTGAAATCAATTTTCCTAATTAATGAACTTAATCATAAAGTCAAAAATATCATTTGGATCAAAATCACCTTTAAAAACTTTAGCATATTCAATTTCTTTGAAACTATAAATATCCACTAGACCTGCTACAAAATCCCCAGGATTTTGTAAAGGATTCCCATCATTCTGTTCCATAACAATGATATCCACAGAGATGAAAACTACATTAGCTTCATGAGAAGAAATCTATCACAAAAATTAAAGAATATAAAGACAATATAAGCTGTTGAATCTTTTATTATATGAATTCAACAACTGGAGTGCTCTTAGTATAACATTAGAACATAATATTAATATCTGTTGGCATTTAGTCAAAATTAAATAGCATGTCAATTGTTGAAATAAAGGTAACATAGCCAAAGCCCAACAAATTCAATATTAAGCCAAAATGGAACTTATTTTCAACACACAGAAACCAGAAATGATTTCCATTGCTTGGAAGTGACTTAATGATTTTGTCATATTGAGGAAGTTAACTCTGACCTGTCCTATTTTATTTTATTATGCACTTTATTATTTAGCGTTATTTTCTTAATTATTTTATACGCACTCTTTTCTTATTATTTATCGTTATTTCTTATTATCTAACGTATTATATTTTAGTTTACGAGTTAACTTACTTTCATATTCTCCGTCGTAGTTAGCAATCACGTGATACGGAATCGGGAACCGTCCTCCAGAAGAGCTGTCCCAGGTAATGACGTCGTCATCTAATCTAACTAATTTTACCACTGATGAATGTAAGAATGGTCTATATTGATGTTCTGTTCGGTATATAATTAAATTGTAAAGAGGATGACATGTATGAATAACTCTGTAAGCTAATAACTTTAAATTTGTTACGTATATTTATATAAATGAAGCTACACGGGACTGTATGTCACTTGGATATAAAAGCCTATGAAAACGGCAACACAGTGAGGTGTTGTTTGATAACCAGAGGTGTTGTATCAAACATTAAGTTCGCGAAGTGACATTTGAGTTCTTGTTAAGATCGACAATTGCTTGAAGTTTGTATCGGTGGTGGAGGTAGTAGCATTTAAGTAGTATTTAAGGTTTATTTCTTGTGAATAATTGGATTGTTGATATTTGAGTTAGATTGAACAAGTTTTGTTGATTATTTGATTGTTGCTTTATTATACTGTAGTTCCAATAAAGCATTTATTAACACTTCTGTAAGTGTTCGAGGTCTAATAAATTTTATATTTTTTATTATCTAACTTGTTTTGAGAATTTATTCTAATTATTAGTATAAGTTTCTAACATTGTTTGTTGTTTTCAATCTAACACTTAATCGGTACTTCTAGTTGTAAGTTCCGATTTCTGATTTTGCTTTGCTGGTTGAACGTTAAGTGTAGTTAGATTGTTTTCGTAGTTAATTATATTTTAAGTTAGTTTAATTAAAGACTTGAGCTCAGGCTGAACTCTGCAATCCAGAGTCGTTAGACCGTTAGGTTAGTTATAATTAATAGTATTACATTCATTATAATCTGTGACTTTGCATTTTAATTCTTACATTATATATCAGATCAGTGGTAAAATTAGTTAGATTAGATGATGACGTCATTATCTAGGACAGCTCTTCCGGAGGATGGTTCCCGATTTTGTATCACATGATTAATAACTACGACGGAGAATGTGGAAGTAAGTTAATTCGTAAACTAAAATATAATACATTAAATAATAGAAAATAACGATAAATAATAAAGTGCATAATAAAATAAAATAGGACAGGTCAGAGTTAACTTTCTCACAATATGATTTTTGTTTGTTTTTTATTTAATTTAAGATTAACAGTTGAAAAATGGTCCCAGAATGGATCAAAAATGTGCTCATTTAAATTTTTTTTTTTTTTTGCTGAAAGTACTTGCTACTAATTATTTTATTCAATATAACCAAAGTTATAAATACTCTTTTTATGTAAGTATAGATTTTCTAAAAAATACAATCTTTGAGATGGCAATATATTAAACATATGTATAATTTTATATTTTTAAATAAAAATTATATCTGGACTTTTTGATTCTACTCTATATTTCATTATTTATGTTGAATTTGATAAGTATTCAATTATAATTTTCAGTTGAAGAAATTGATATTATAAATCTAGTTCATAATAGCTGAAATATTTGAAAAAAATAATTTCATTATTAATATAAATTAACAAATAAAACTCACTATAGGTTGTCCTTGACTTACAACGGGATTATGTTTTGATAACCCCATCAAAAGTCGAGAATGACTTATAATGTTAATAATTTTAGTAGTAATAATAGACAATAGAATACCGAATCCTTTAAGATGGTATAATTGTTTGGATTTGATCCTGGATCCTCAAGATTATAAAATAATCCAGAATTGAACCTAGTCTCTAAGGTGTAAAATCATCCAGAATTGAAACCAAATCCCTAAGATGGTAAACAATTGCTTTATTATATTTTAAACAAAACAGAAAGTAATTCTAGCCAATATGCTATGAAAATTGTAATATTGTAAGGGCCATTGTAAAATCAGAATATCATAAGTTGAGGACAACTTATATTTGAAAATTTCTCAATATATTCTTATTATTATTTATTAAAGTCTTCTTCAGAATAATAATAGATAATTAAAGTAACAGAATTCCTAAGATTATGGATTAAGTAACATTAAGGATTGTATATTATAATTTGAATTAGCTAATAGGACTAAATTTTATTTTAAGGTCCTATTAGCTAATTCAGATTTTGTTTTATTTTAATTTGGGACCTAGTTATCAATTTGGTTTATATTATAATTTAAAGTATAAAATATGACTATATGAATAAATAAAGCAAAAGTTGATTTTAATATATAAAAGAATAGAATAATATAAAACTAAATATTTAACTATTAGATAAATACAAGCTCAAAGTAGATGAATATTTATTCACTTATAAAAATTTTTGACTGATAAAATCAATCCTCTTCAGCTCTAATTTGTTGCATAAAAAGAACACACATTCTAAAGCATTACAAAATAATTTTTAATTTATAAATACTGTATTTAATGCTTAATTTATAAATACTATATTTGAAATTATAATAATAAAATTTCAAGAATTTACATATACTATATATTAATTTTAAGCTATTTTACATTTTTGAATTTAATATTTAAAATCCTGAAATTTATAATAATTTATTTAAATAAGATAATATTCCCTTTATTGAAAAAAAAATTAAAAATTATTTTTGATATACGAATTTTCTTACTATTGTTCTAGTTCTTTGTGATTTTCTGCTGGAATTGGTAACAGCTTAAGTGTAATCATTCATTTCACTTTTTTGCTTAGTTGATTACATAATATACAGTATAAAGTTCAATAAGTTCGTCCATTAGTTCTAGAGCTTTATATTATTATTAATTATAATTATTACTATCATCATCATCAAATAAGTTCGTCCATTAGTTCTAGAGCTTTATATTATTATTAATTATAATTATTACTATTATTATCATCGTTATCTTTTAATCTAATTTTCATTTTATTTTATTTTTTTACATCCCTGCATCTATCATTTTTCTCATATCCATAGTTTTTTTGGGAGTCCCAACACGAAATAATGAATTGAATTACACTGTATATAACAGCAAAGTACAGTATATACTATATAATAAAATAAAAAATTATGCTTTTTTGCATGCACTGCTTAATGTTGGTTATTGTTATCAAAATAGATCAGTCCCAAAGTGATTCTAATAAGTAGCTTCTACTGTATATAATATGATGTTCAGAAAAAAGTAATTAGTAAAAAGTTGCAGTGAGGGGTAGAAAGCACAAAATATAACAAATCTCTAAATACACAAGAGATTTTATATGTTTTGTATCTTATTCTGTAAATTACTGAACATAGGTAGGTATCTGAAAGTAATTTATTAAAAAAGAATGTAATTCTTTCTCAGAATTAAGCAAACCTCATTTTCTTTTCGTAAAAACATTGCTTAAATTTTTTCTGTTATAATGAAAATATTTTGTAAAAAAAAAAATCCTAATAATTAAAATTCTTTTAAAATTAAATTTTAAATTTAACAGAAATAATTTAAAAATTTTTTAATATATTTTCTATGCATAAATATTCTCATGAATTTTGATATATATATTTCAACAGATTAAAAAAATTATTATTAAATACAATATAAAACACAAACAACTAGTGCAGTGGTTAAAATCAACTGCAGATCATTTATTTTGAAATCAGTTTGATGTGACAAAAATGGTTCACTTCTAAATCAAATATGACAAGCAGAGACTTCCATAATAATGCATGTAAATCAGTGTTAAAGTATTGAAAAAATATTTAAAAAGGTGAGAAAGACAGAAATATTTGAATAATTTAAAAGAATTAATTAAAATTTTTCCATTATTATACTGGCCATAACTTAAAAGATGTAATTTTTTTTTTTTAATTTGTTTTTTTAAAGGCACTATTTCCTTTATAAAATGAAAATTTTAATGTTTTAAACAAATTAATGGCATTAAACAAAGAATTTACCAAATGTAAAGTTTTGGTTTAATCAAAATTAAAATGTACACATACAAAGGTTTGATTTATGGCACCTAATTGAGTTTTTAAAACCAAAATTAATACATTAAAATTAATGCCATCCTTTTTTAATTTTGATACTACTTAAAATTTTAAAATTTTGAATTCATTAATTTTATGCAAACAGTGCCTTTAGTCTGTAAATTAAATTTTAGTATCTACATAAAGTTGATATGTATTTTGATAGATTGTCTCTAAAGGGATGAAGATCTATGGTAAATTAAATATATGAGAATCTAAGGCACTTGTGAACTAATTTCATGGAATTTGATGGAAGTATCTGTGATCTCTAATGAACATACAGTACAGTAAATATTAAATCTATTGTGGAAAGAATATTGGTCTCTTTTAGAGACATACTAAACATAAAAACCTGGCACATATTGACAATGCCACAAGGATGAAATCACATGCATACACACATGCTCACACACAAAAATTTAGTTTTATCTATAAAATAGTCCCTTTTCTTTGCCAGTATTCACATTTTCTTCAATTGTCTTTTGCCTACATCACAAAACATGGTAACTTTTTGGTAAAATAAATACATGTTCCCGGACTAAACTATCTGCACAACACACCAATGAAATGGGAAGGCACAAAACACCTAGAGTATATCCCTGTGTTTAACACTAAAAAATGTGGAATTTGGGTATACCATCACCCTAGCATGATAATGCTAACTCACCAATGACCATATCTTACAGTTGTGACTAGCACAGTTGATCTAATTTTCTTTCAGTTTGATATTTTTCAACTCTTCTTTCAGCACATTTTGGAGTAATACTCCCTATCCTTTCCTTTTTATTTCTGTCACAATATCACAGTGTGAATTTATCTTCAGTAACTTCCTTTTGTATGTTTTGTCCACCCATAAACATTCATCTTCCATAAGTAGAATTTGAAATGCAAACATTTGCTGCCAAATGAAATTCTTTATGCAAATTTTATGGGCAGGCAATGGAAGAAGTTTATCATTATCTTTTTTTTGGCACGTAAATAATAACACTATATACCTGTTATAGTATTGGCAGAACTTGCATTTTGGTTGTGCGCGGAATTGACCAATTTAGCATCAGTAAATAGTCATACCGTGTCTAAGTGTATCGTGGATACTACTAAAAGGCACTAACGTGGTTTCGGTTTCGGCTCTAGTTTCGGCGCAATTATTACCCGAAACCGAAACTACAACCGAAACTCGTATTTTGGGCCGAAACAGAAACCGAAACCGAAGGTTCGGTCGATCATAGTGTTTATATACATTAAACTGTGATCTCCGAGTCATTTGTGTCTATAATGAAGGATATTTTTGCAAAGTCGCATATGGAAACCACCCGGCAACATCTGTGGCTTCGGGGGTGGTTTAGGGAGTGGCCTTCAGGGTGTTTTTGGCCCCGCAAGTGTGAAGAACGACACAAAGGTTCAGGGAGAGGGAGACAAAGGTTTTTGGTATGAGACGTTAAGTGTCGAAGTAGATTGAGTTGGACTGTGATTAGACAACTGTGTATTAGACTGTGTTTATTAGACATTGTGTGTATTAGACTGCGTGTTATACTAGCTTTGTATATCGCCTAATTCAGTTATTAAATAGTTGTTTTGTTTTAACGACTCAGCCTTCATTATCTAACATATAAGTCCCATTATCCATCCTTAGCCAATCACCATCGCCATTTAAGGCTAGAAAAGTGATGCACATGTCCCGACTCGGATAAATAAGTAAATTTTGTGGCTGAATCTGTAAAATGCATTTGATTTTTATCAAATTTTAAGATCTAATCTCAACAATAAAACTTCGAAGAATTATATTTCGAAATCTGTTATTTTTTAAAAGAACATTAAGATCATAATAATGAATAATACTAACGTTTTGAAAAATTAGATATAATAAAAAATATGTTTAAAAGTTGATTTTGTAAGCATAGTAACAATAATATCATAAATAAATAAAGATGATAGATAATTTCATTAAAATTTTTATTTTGGTTAGCAAATGTTTGGAAAATGCAGTAAGTAAACATTAGGTATTTAATAAAAATCAACATTCATCATCATCCAATTAATTAATTCATTACTATTGTGCTGTATATCAATACAATATATGGATCTAACTACTGTATCGATTTCTATAAATAGGGTATCTTTAGAAAGGTCTAATTTTTGGATGTTTGCGACAGCCCAAATTATTTGTTATTATTAAAAATTTAAAAATTAAAGAATAGGATTACAATAATTTATAAAAGAATACTTATAAAGAATTAATTTTTATGAAATAGCCAGTAGATTGAAATAATTAAGATTTGAATTTAAGAGAAACTATTTTAAAATTCAGCATATTTAATTAATTTATTTTATTGAAGAATTTTATAAAATATCATTTATCAAGCTAAGCATCATTTTTTATGCATATGTTTCTGTTCTACATTTGAAATTCCCTCTTATAATATTATAAAAGAGTAATTTATATTACATATATACTATATTAATTTACATTATAATTTATATTATATATATGTACTGTATTTATTTGTAACTGATAGAAAAAAAAAATATTTCAAGGTTTGCCATTTTATATTTTAGGTACTAGTTATGAACCTCCTTTAACGAATGTATTCACCATGCAGTGGTTCTTGACATTATTTTCAAACTGTTTGCCAAAATCAACAGTTTTAAGAGTATGGGATTTGATATTTTTGGAAGGAAATGAAGTATTGCTTAGAACTGCCTTGGCTATATGGGATGGATTAGCAGAGTATGTTGTTAATGTAATTTATTTTGTATCCTTAATATTAGTTAATAGTTCTGAAATTTGAAAAATTATTTTAAGTGACAAAACTATGATAGATAGAAGAATGAAGTTATAGAGAAGTCAGGATTTGGGATAGAAAATAACTTGCATAAAATTAAGCAATCATTATAATCAATAATAATATTCAAATACAATAAATTCTGTTCATAATAATTCATTATAATCATTAATGATATAAAAATATTGTTCATTAACAACTGCATAGGAATTTCAATTTTAAGAATTATCTCATAAATATTGGTTATATGAGAAATAAATACAATATACTAGTTATGTAAACCAACTAGTCAAACTTCCCCTGGCGAACAAAGTCTATATTAAATTTTTTCTGATTATTTTTGAATTAAAGCTATGGTACCACTATCTATTGAGTTAATAATTAATTAATTAAATTTAGAATTTAGAACTAAGGTGGTGCAATCTAGAAATTAATGATTATACTATAATTTTTAAATTAAATTAATTTTCCTGAAATAAAATTTTGCCACAGCACCAGACTCGAACCGGGATCTTTGGGATAGCGCCCCAATGCCTTAACCGATTAGACCACGGTGACCTATGGCAGAATTCCATTTTGGGAAGCTTATATATTACTACGGAGACTTTACTATCGGACGAGGCCGAAACTAACACTCCCAGGTAGGCTATCTACGTAGCCACGGGCCCTCTTGGCAAACCTGGGCAGACAGACTTGGCTCAAGTCAGATAACACACACTAATCAGAGGATTAACCATTTCAAATTACGTAAACCAACTCAGCCAATGAGTTGTGAAATGGTTAATCCCCTGATTAGTGTTCATTAATGTGTGTTATCTGATAATATACTAGTTTGTAAAACAAGCTAATATAAAATAGGGTTCAAAAATTTGTATCATTTACATGTATTAGAATATACAGCTTACATGCAATATATTGCATCTATTAGTTGTTCATATTACATCATCTTATTATAGTAATCTCTCTTAGATGAAATAATGTGCATTGATGATTTATCATTTAATATATGGCTACAAATAAAAAAAAACATGCAATGACTATAATAGTCAGTGTTGTGTTTTGAATTCACAACTCATGCCTCATAAGAAAAGTGATTCAGCATGTTGCTTTTCATGCCAAATTTTATTCAATACATAAAATAGTGCTGAGAACTTAACAATAATAATAATAATAATGTTACCTATTGAATCCTGCTAAGCTGCCTCAAAGTGGCGGAGGGGTGTACATGGGCGGAATAGGCGATGCAAGTCAGAAATTTTATTTCTTGTAGGGTCACCCTTAGCTAGAAGGCTATTCCACTATGCTCAATTAAATGCTAGCAGGTATCCCCACCTTGGTGGTGTCTTTCTAGTATGCAATGTTACAAAGCAGAAAAGGAAAGCATACCGGCTTGGATATTGCCTGGGTTAACAAGGTCCGCATCTGTGAGTTGGCAGAGGCTCACATTCGGAAAGTTTACTACAGTCTCCCTTGGCCACTAGTGGCAAAAGCAGTACCAACCCAAGCCTGCTACTGCAATACACATACCCACAGTAGGAAATGGGTCACCACATCAGAGCCCAACCAGATAAAGTATCCCTGGAAACTCAACCAGAGACCACCAAGGCTGGAAAACCACGCCAATGCATGAAATGGACAACAGACATTAATGAATTCATCATGCATACATATTACACAATTACAAAACTAACATTCACAGAGTACAGAAGGGAACTCTATGACAAATTCACATGCAGATACCCAAACATCACAGTTACTGAACAACGCATAGCAGATCAAAGAAAAACCATCATCCACAGAAACTCATACCACACAGTACGTTAGAAAGCATTAAACTCAGGTAGCAGAACAAATATCGCAACACCAGAAATAACATACATTGACAACAACATGCAGCCCATCAACAACACTACAGAAATAACATACATCGATGACAATACACAGCCCATCAACAACACTGTCGCTCATTAACAACACTGACACAAACATACATTAATGATAACATGCAGCCCATTAACAACACTGACACAGACGAAACTGATTCACACACACAAATAGAACATGATGTGGAACAGATACCAGAAATAACATACATATGATGACAACACACAGCCCATCAACAACACTGACACAGACCTAATAAATAAATTCACTGACATACTCCAGGAGATATTAACCAAATTCACAGGTACTGATCCCATGCAATGTCCATGAATCCTTAAACTTCACAACTCACAACAGGTTGAAACAATACACTACATTGTATGAACACACACATTCTACCAAAACTTATTAATTCAAAAACAACACTCATAGAAATATACACACTTATTTATTCTGCTACTGTCACTATTACTACACACCTAGGTCTTAAAACACTTCCAAACAAGATGGGCACAAACACAAAACACCACTTAAAACCTGCCTGGAAAAAACGACTCAAAAAACAAATAAACGAAATCAGAACTGAACTAGGTAGACTCACTCAATAACCAAAAACTTGCAACCAAATACAAATTAATAAACATTTACACCATACTACAAATATATACCAGACACAGTCCTAGAAAACTCAACACACAAGATGTATTATGACAGAACAATCCTAACAGACAAAACCATACACCACAACAGACCAGACATCACTCTCATAGACAAGCAAAACAAAGTTACCTACATTATAGACATCTCAATAC